>KL659387.1:123368-155231 GCA_000732775.1 Stachybotrys chlorohalonatus IBT 40285 | reverse complement strand
TCTATTCCATTTGTTTGGTACTAACTTCGATCACCAGGTGCACGGAATCATGGCAAGACTCTAGGCGTACTTCCCAGGGCCTTGTAACCTAATATGTTAGTGGAGGCATCGATCTCTTCCAAGATTACCTCTACCTCCGAAACGAAAGTGCCTTACTCGTCAAAGGGGTTTGTGAATTGAAATCGCTGCTTATTCCCATAAATCATGATGATCGGACTTCCGCACTTTTCCCGAGGGGGAGAGCATGATATATTGCGAACGATGATTCAATACATAAACGCTGACATGTCAAAATTTATTCGGTCGCTGGTAAGAGCATAATCGCATGTCCTCAGAAAAGAAACCTTGGTGGCTCACGTGGTCTTTGGTGCTTGGGGATCATATCATGATAAAGGCCATGGAGTACGTAACTGAAAGATTGCAACGTCTCTTGCTCCATGGCGTTTTGGAACTCCTATTTTTATCCATGTGCCATAGTTATTCGGGAAGATCTTTCAACCGGTATTGCGACCAAGGTGTACCAAAAATGGTAGGACCTTTCGAAGGTTAATCAATGGCTATAGGAAGGCCGTGGCTGAAATAGCCGCAGCTCCATCCATGAAAGAGATGCGACACCCCGTGTATTTCTTGAAAATGTGCTCAAACGTCCCCTTCTAATAAGCCACAGACTCCGTCTCCGATCGCCGTTCCCGACGCGGCTCCGATATATCCGTCCCGTTGCCTACCGGGTTCGGCGTAGCTGACGTGGCAGCGTCGGTGAGCTGCCCTTTTCCCCATATTTGGTAGGTATATGTGATACATACGCGCGTATTCTCCGTTTGAACTTGAGATCGTGTGTGGTGGGGAGCCGAACCCCACGCATTGCGGAAAGCCATGTGTTTTCCAGAACCATATTATGGTCGAGGTCGTGCCATTGATTAATGTCGATAAACCACCAACAGGATGACTTGGCTGCGCCTTCGGAGTAGATGCTAGCAACGCTAGCCTGAGCGCACCGACGCTATATAAGAGACGGGATCGGCAAGGCCAGTTTGAGCTCGTCAGCCCCTGTCAATTACATACGATTATACGGCCATAACGTTGTCCGCAATCCTTAGCGTATACCAAGCATGGCTCTGCCGAACCAATAGACAATCGGCTCGTGAGGGTATTCGACCACAATGGAGGGAATTCGGCTTTGACAAAGCAGCTCGAGGCGCTTCCACTGTTCTAAGCCGTTGATTTATTACCCCTGTAAGTAATGCAACAAAGCGCCGGGTTGCCGATTTGGCAGTTCCTAGTTTCCATGGGTAAAGACGGAGATCTATAAATATGGGCGTAGCTCCTACTGCTGAGGACCCAGGGACTGCGTTCTCTACAGTACTGCAAATTCTTTCCGACGCACAATTTCCAGATGGCAAACAGCACGCTGTCGTTGACCAGCTTGGCTGAGTCTGTGTCGCAACTAGCCACTGCTCTCTCTGCCAAGCTCGAGGAGGGTGGCTTCCCGGCTCCATCGTTCAACGAGAATGGTCTCGCAGACTACCCCAAGCTTCCAGAAGTAGTCGTGCTTCGTCTGCAACTACTGGACGCGGTCAGCGATCTCTACCGACTCGCCACTGGTCCAAATGACTCTGCTTTCTTGGGTCCCCTCTTTGTCTGTTTCGCCCATAGTTAATTCTTCGAAGGGAGCAAGAGCTGACCCGCAGCCAGCTCAACTATGATGCGTCCGTCTTGGATATCCTGAACCAGTTCAATTTCTGGGACTCGGTACCCCTTGGTGGATCAGCTACTTACAGCGAAATCGCTGCCAAAGTGAATCTGCCAGAGAACGTCGTGCGCCGTATTGTACGCTACGCCATCACCATCCGCTACTTTGACTTCGCGCCTGGATCAAAAGATACCATCGTCCACACGTCATTGTCCGCTGCGCCGGCCAAGCAGCAGCTGCTGCGCACCTGGATCCGTCACAGCCTCGAAGAAGCCAGGCCCGGAGCCAGCCACCTCGCCGAGGCCTTATGGAAGTACTCCGCTGGCAAGGAGGAGCCGAGCCAGGAGGCCATTGAGAGCGCTTTCAGCTTGGCCAACATCGACCGTTTGTCGGAGCCAGAGACCTTCTGGGAGTACTTGGAACGTGAGATCGAAGGGAAGCCGCGGAATTGGCGGTCCACCAAATTTGCCGAGACCATGCAGGCTGCAGCCGCGGCTTCGGCCATCAAGACTGCGGACTTGCTCAAGATTGGCTATGACTGGGGCAAGGCCGGAGAAGCGACTGTCGTCGATGCAAGTTCCCCTCCTTCTCAGTTATCCCATTCGGGCTCACACAACGGTTTTTGACGTACTTTTAGGTCGGTGGATCGAGCGGACACGATGCGGTTATTCTCGCTCGGGAGTTTCCAAACCTCAAGTTCATTGTGCAGGACCTCCCTGGCGTGCAACAGTCGTTTGACGATCAGGTGCCCCAAGATCTCAAGTCTCGCATCTCCTACATCCCCCGCGATTTTTTCACCGCACAAGAGACAAGGGCGGACATTTACGTACTCAAGTCAATTTTGCACGACTGGTCCGACAAGTACGCGGCCCAGATCCTCTCCACTCTCGTGCCACAGCTCGAGGGCGGCGGACGCATCCTTCTGGTCGAATCCGTGACGCCGGCTGATTCCACGGAGCTTCCATGGGTGCTGCCGGCGCACGTCGTCTTTGCGGCAGACCTGCACATGATGACCACATTCAGTTCGTTGGAGCGTAGCCTGGGTGACTGGAAGGCTTTACTGGCCAAAGTGGATAAGCGATTAGAGATTACCTACGTGTCCAACGTCCCCGGCGCAGCGCAAAACTTCATCGAGATCAAGCTCAGTTCATAGGGGGAAATGCACGCCTACTGGTGGCGACTTGCTAGAGTTAGTGGCTCACTGCTCAGTTGTAGCTTGTAGAAACTTTGCAAAAGGCCCGAAAAAGTATTCGATCGCTTGAATTATTTTCACAATATGTACAATGAGGTCTCGGTCGTTGTGAGTATATGCTCAGAGAAATAGCATGCTAACCAGGCAGAAGGTTCGTTTGCTGGCAGATGTTGACCGATGGCCCCCACCATTATTGCATAGAATTGTCATCATTGTAGACGCGAAACGTTCGTACTATTGCACGGATATCCGATTGCAAAGAGGCAATATTTTTTGAGATGTCAGCGACACAGCACTGTGAAAACAAATCAAGGTTACTCGAGGCAATGTCCCTGAATTAGTGACTCAGTGGATGCTTTGTGGTGACGAGTCAATGGCAGCCTGAGGTGATTGGTCAGCCGGCTGGATCATGGCGTCAGATCTCACTATCGATAGAAAAAAATATTGGGCCAGTAGCGAAGCCAAGCATCGCAGACAAACGAACCGCAGTCCTTCCAGTTTCCATTTCCATCCATTGAACGCAGGCCGAACGTTCAGCCGGCAATCATGGCGACGGGGGATATGCCGCTGAAGCTCTGCTTTTACCTTTACCCTTGCCTGCTGTTTGTCGCGTTGCTCGGGGGCCAGGCCCTTCAGTTCTACCGTGACCGGCATCGGGGGCCGCGTCAGGACGCGTCGGACGCTGACCAGAAGCAAAAAGCCCAAGGGGTGCGGCGCACCTCTGCCTGGATTATATGGCTCCTTCAGATCGTCCTCGCGCTGTTGCTGCTGGCTAGCGTCATCGTCGTTGCGCGCGACGCTGTCAACAACCACGATGACGTCCCTGGCAAGATTAGCTTCTCCTTCAGCGCTTATCTGGTACGTGCTCCGGTCGCTGCATCGTTAGTTCCCTCATGCTGACGTAGATAGTCATCATACGTCGGAGTCTTCTTGTACTATCTAGCCGGTCTGTTGCCCGACCCTGAAGGGCCTTGGACGCCAGAAGCTCCTCACGCCTATGCCTGGGTAACGGGTGCGTTTGTGGAGACGGTCATCTCGTCCGTCTTTGTATCGACGCAACCGCTGCTGCGAGTACCCAGCGACCTCATCATCGGCCTAAACGCGTTAGGCTGGGCCAGGATTGTGGTGCTGGTGCTGATGACTGGCACCCTCATTTTCCGAGAGTACAGACTACGGCCAAATAAACCTAGCTCTGTTCCTGAAGAACGACAGTCACTCCTGGAGAATGGAAACGGGAACGGCGCTTCTGCAACTTATGGCAGCGTTCCGGCTTCTGCTGCAGCATCACCTAGGAGAACCCAGGTCTCGGGCACAGGTTGGCTCGACTACTTTGTGGGATTCAGAGTTCTATTCCCCTACTTATGGTGCGATTGATGCTCCGCATGCGATCCAGCAAGACTGACAACCTTTAGGCCAAAAGACTCGCCCATGTACCAACTCATCGTCGTCATATGCCTCAGTCTGCTCGTTCTTCAGCGCGCTGTCAATGTTCTAGCTCCTGTGCAGCTGGGAGTCTTGGTCGATTCTCTAGGCAAGTCTCAGAGCGAGGGTCGGATTCCATACAAGGAGATCATCCTTTACGTAGTATATCGGGCTCTTCAGGGCAACCAGGGCGCCATTGGAGCCGCCCGATCTGTTTTATGGATTCCCGTCTCACAATCTCTCTTTCGTCGGCTGACTACCGCGGCGTTTGAGCATGTGCTGAGCTTGAGTTTGGAATTCCATCTGAGCAAGAAAACCGGCGAGGTCACCAATGCTTTGAGTCGAGGCGCGACCGTCAATGGCTTCCTTGAGAGCTTTTGCTTCCAAGTATTCCCCATGGTTTTCGACATCTTTGTGGCAGGTGTGCTATTCTTCGTCAAGTATGACGCCTTCTATACCATCATCGTCTTCTTCATCATGTGGTCTTATATATTTCTCACCATCTATGTGGCCAAGTATCGTGGCAGGCAGCGAAGGGATGCCACGACCAAGAGCCGCGAAATGGAGGCTGTCAAGACGGATGCTATCATCGCGTACGAGACCGTCCAGCACAACTGTGCTGTTCCTCGCGAGACCCAACGATTCAGAGGCCACGTGGTCGTTTATCAGCAGGCCGAACGCCTGATTCAGTGGTCCTTGAACGGCCTCAACCTTACTCAAAGCTCCATCTTCACCCTTGGCACTGCCCTCCTGATTGCTGTTTCTGCACATAAAATCTCGATCGGTGAGCAGACTGTTGGCGAATTTGTCAGTCTGATCAACTACTTTGTGCAACTTCAGGGTCCACTCAACTTCTTTGGCACCTACTTCAACATGCTGCAGACCTACTTGATCGAGGCAGAACGGCTGCTTGACCTGGTAAGTCTTTTTATACAATGTTTGGTGCATGTTTAAATGCTAATCCTATCCAGTTTAAGGAAACTTCTGGAGTGGTGGAGAAGCCAGACGCAATCACGCTACCATCGCCACGGGGTGAGGTTTCCTTCAACGACGTCAACTTCTCCTACCAAGTCCAAAAGGGAGATCCTGTACTCCATGGTATTAGCTTCACGGTGGCTCCCGGCACAAAAACGGCCATCGTAGGCGAATCAGGCAGTGGCAAATCAACTTGCTTGAGGCTTCTCTTTCGTTTCTACGACGTCTCTGATGGCTCCATCACCATTGATGGCCATGATCTGAGAGACTTGACCCTCGACAGTCTGCGAAAGAATATTGGTGTCGTTCCGCAGGACACGGTGCTGTTCAACGCGACCATCATGCATAATCTTTTGTATGCCAAGCCTGAAGCCACGGAGGAGGATGTGTATGAGGCGTGCAAGGCGGCCAATATTCATGAGAGAATATTGGCCTTCTCCGATGGTTACGAAACCCTAGTTGGCGAACGAGGACTGAAGTTATCTGGAGGCGAACGACAACGCGTAAGTCGAGCCCAGCGCAAGTACCAGAAGATGGTTCTGATCCCCCCTTGATAGGTTGCTATTGCACGAGCGATTCTCAAAGACGCCCGCATTCTGCTGCTGGACGAAGCCACAGCCTCTTTAGATTCTCACACTGAGAGGTTGATTCAAGATGCTCTCGAGCGGGTCACCGCCGGACGAACCACCATCACCATCGCGTAAGTAGACACCGCTCATAAATTCCTCCTTCGAAACCTTCCTAACCTTCTTTGTCCTTGTTAGACATCGCCTTTCTACCATCACAACTTCCGACCAGATCGTGGTTCTTCACAAGGGCAAGATTGTTGAGCGCGGTACGCACGAAGAGTTGTTGGCACTGCAAGGGAGATATCAAGCTATGTGGGAGAAACAGACGACGATCGAAAAGAAGGAAAGGGAGAAGCTGGAGGAAGGCGAGTCTTCGGAAGTTGATTCCGGGGCTTGATTGACATGTATCATACGCACGCGACGGTCACTTGGCGGACCATCGAGGGCCGGCCTTATAGATACCACGAATTGAAGCATTTATTGGTTTCACCGCAATGGCTCGCTTGATAATGCCCGAAATAGGCAAAACAATCACAACAGCGTCAACGCCGTCGAAACTAGTAATCTGGTCTCGATTGCGGAAGCCCGGCCGCCGCGCCTTACGTGGGGTACGGCATCACCAACTCGCCACCTAGGCTACCGGCAAAGCACCAGGCATCATTAATTCTATCCTGAGGCCTAACAACGCTTGCCACCAGTGGAAGGTCTGTGACGTGCGCACTCATGGCGAGAAACGTAGTTGCCTGATTAACCTTGAACAATATTTTGTAGCCTGCTTCCAGTTCTCGCCTAGTTTCTCATTGCAAGCCGCGTAATCATTCAGACGTCTAGTGGATTGCGCTTGACTACAACAAAGGACCTCCTACCCCGGGGCAGTGTAATCAGCAATTGAGACGCCCCCAGTGACAATTTTATTAGCCGCTTGGCTGAGTTCACAACAACGCAGGCACAAGATGTCTGATTGTACTCAGAACTGTGTATATAAGCCACAGCCACCTCTCCTGGCCAGATGTTTGACCGGCATACACTTCGATTGACCAATTACCACTTATTTAAGCCCCCTTATTGTAACAAAAACGCAATGGTCATCACTGAAGCCGGCTGCATGGGCGTCAAGCCTGGCCTCGACATCATGAACCGGTCTACGCCGGAAGGCGCAATCATTAGCGATCTGTACAAGATGGCTACTACCGAGTCCGGGGGCCCTCACCGAATCTACTGGGGCTTGGAAAGGGAGAACCCTTCGAAAATATGGGCCTTCTTCGACTGGGATTCGGTCACCCAGCACCGCGACTTTGCCAAAGCGTGAGCTACTCAGAACAAATGCCGAACCCATAAAATTGACTAATGCATTGTCAGTCACGGCGAGCGTGTGGTTGAGGACATGTCCAAAATTTGCATCAACAAGGAATTTTCAAAGCATCTTACCATGATCCCCTCTTCAGATGTCCTCCGTTCGCCTGTTGCCGGCGTCATCCTGGCGTATTTTCCCGCGGATACCAGCTTGACGAAAAAGGATGAGGTATCTCAGCAAATGCAGGATATCTTGACCAAGTTCTTCCAAGACACTGAGGTCAAGATTGCTTACGGGTGGAGCCTGGAGAATGAGATCGAGGTCCCTTCATCAAACAGACTGCTGGGAACTCTACTGAAGGTATTCGTTGGGGTGCCGAGTCTTGATGATGCTGTATTCGAGAATGCCCGAGCCGCCGTCATGAACATCAGTGGTATCATTGGGTTTGACGCTTTTAGCGTATCCTTCGATCATTTGGAGAGGAGTGCTTGACTGACTTCGCCGTCGAACTTTCATTCTCTTTGGTTGGAAGACAAACGATACGTATTCGAAATGCGGTAAAACTATTCTTTAATATGGAATGCTTAGCGAGAACTATCTTGGTCCCTTCTGAACACTTGGTATGAACCACGTATGTTTGACGGTACTTCGGCCCTGACTATATGAAGTCAACAGTCACAGCCGGCCCACAGTCTTGACAGATGTAATGGGCCATCTGCTCATTTCTTCTAGGTAATTAATGTCTGTCGCATCTTTCTGCTCGTTATGCCAAAAACAGAAAGTCACAGCGAAGGTGACTGCATTTAGAGATTCATTGCTTAGATTGAACTGTGACAGTGTTTCGTGGCAAGTGAGTAAAAGAAAAAGTGGTCCCCCTAGGTAAATCAAGATATCGTTTAACCGAGGAGTCGTTGACTCGGATGAAAGCCATGGCCCCAATTATGGCAAGGGGATTATGAGCAAGAACATTTGGCAGTTCTTCGATTTGTTTCCAGATCCTTTAGTCCTTTCTTATAAATGCGTTCGAAGTAACTCTGTGCTCTCTTCTGGACTCGTGTGGATTTAATCCACAGATTCTATGGCGGCAGCGGTCTTTGTGCGTCTCCAGGACCGTGGATCGCAATTTTCCAAAGTTCAGCTTCGTTGACAATCGTTAAGCTTGGGAACAGTATCGGTGTAGGAAAAGGGGCTTAACCGGGGCTTGCTCCTGTCGGATAGGTCAGCCGTTTTGACGTTTCTTGTGTCTTGGCTCTGTTTGTCGACTATGAGAAACCTGCCCAACAAGACTTTCCATGAACCCCCTTGATAAAATGCGATGTCTTTTAGATACGAGTTCGAAAAGCAATGATTTTGATGGTAGGTCTTGTTTATTGGGTTGCACAGCTCCGATTGCTGCCGACGACTTCGTGAGGGGGAAGCCTGCCTGGCGGGAGTTTATCGCCAAAGGCCTACTCTCCGCTTCTGGTTAAACTCATACTGGAGGCAGCGCGTGCGGTGCATTGTGCAAGAAGATCTCGCTGATTGGCTGACGGGAATCTTACTGTGGTGGCCTTGAGGCCAATCATGTTCAGATTGGGATTTGATAGACAGGAGGGATCTCAAACAATGGTTGGGAAATACCATGGCGAAAATCTTCAAATTATTTACTTCCCCCATGCTATATGCTTTTTCTTGACACTCAACAAGGCCTAGTCACGATCTTGGGTGGTAAGGCGAGAGTCGGAGAACGAAACGCTTGATTGATGTTCATTAAAAAACAAGATCGCTAAACTAAAAGCTGCTCAGGGTATCGAAACTTCTACCGGCCTTGTCCAACTAAGTCCATCGAGCCGGGACTCCACGACCACGCCGTCTTTGTGGAAGTAGCAACGCGTCAGCTCCGATGCGGTCCCCAGAATGCGCTCGCCAAACTCTTGCACATGCGCCCATGTTGGTGCGGTGACGCATGTGATCGGCGAGCCCTGGTCAGCACCGCGGAGGTTCTGCGGCGATGATGTCTGCCAGCCGCCCTCATCACGGTCGAACCAGACCTGTTGGAAGTCATTGTCTCCGTCCTGGAATAGAACAAAGGTGTTGACTTTATCGGGGTTGCTGGAAGTAGGAGCCGCGACAGAAAAGGCAGCGAACGGCCCTCGTTCAGGAATTGTGATGCTTGGGAAGCCTGACTTGTTAATGAAAATCCATTGGCAGGGGCTGTTATAGAACTCACTTGACTGCCAGAGCTCCTTCAAGTCGCCAAGATCTCCTGTGGTTTCTGCTGTTGTTGCGTCCACAATCGGACACAGCCTCCCGTCCTCAGCCTGGTACAACACACCCCACCATCCACTGACCCTGATCAGAGTCGCGTTCCGGGACACCGGCACAATGGCGAGATTCGAGCCGGCCAGCGCCTCGAGCCCTGTGTTGTAGCCCTGCCATGCGCCGCCGGTATGCAAAATTAAATCAAGGCCGTTATCCTGCCGCTGATACAGGATATAGGGCCAGTATGCAGCGATATTGCTGCCCTCTAGTGTGTTGAATCTCTCTTGGTTGATGCTGTCGTAGCGAAAGCCTGCGGCAGAGTTGCCAGCATTGTAGTTGACGCCGTTGATCCTCGACGTCTCATTCACGAAGAACCATTCAAGCTGAATCTATCTCGCTGTTTGGTAAGTTTGGATTCACAAGTAATCAGGCATTTAGCATGTGCACTGACATTTCTTGAACTTGAAGTTCCTTCAGGCACTTGCGGCAGTATTGACATTGCCAACGGCGTGTTTCCATAAACCGGGTATTCCGGCTCGGGCCGTTGCGGGTTACTCCAAGAGGTTTCGTCCACCGGATCCAAACCACTCGCTGTGGTATATGCCAAGTTGCCATCCGAATCATGATAAGCAAGGAACACGTCGTAATTGTCGTCCACTTGCCACGCTGCTGCCACGAGGGGCGAGTTGGGGGCTATGCCCGTCGGTGAAGCGGATGCGACACTGCTTGTTGATGTTTCACTTGGTAGTGTAGATGCCGAACTCGTGGTAGAGCTGGCGGGATTTGCGCCATCCGTTCCCTCGAGCTGGTTCTGCTCTTCGTCACTGCTTGCCTGACTCCCAACCGTCGTGCCGACGACTCCTCCCACCACAGCTCCAATCACGACGAGGACAGCTATGGCAGCGCCTATGATGACCCACGTTCTCCGATACCATGGTCGCCTCGTAGGTGCGGCATCGTCTTGAAAGGTGTGCGCTCCTCCAACTTTGGCGTACGTCGGTGGTAATACGGCATGGGAGTGTGAAGACACGACCTCTTTCCCGTTATCCCAATTGACTTGTGGGCTCGAGTCAGGGGCTAGCTGTAGACCTGTGTGGATTGGATCATGTGGATCAAACGCAGGGATGGGCAGGCTCGAATATTGTTGTGCCATATCGTTCTCGTTGCGAACGGCGTTCGGTCTCGTCAGGAACACATCGTATTCGAAGAAGGGGATGGCTTGGAACAACTCAGGAAGAAGAACAGCAATGAAGTCAAAAAGGAAATGTGGGCTTCGCGATCAAACGCTTCCTCCGTCAGGATGGATTGCGGGTACACCAGAGGGTCTACTACTATGTAGCTGCTGATGGGATCACAAGCGCATCCCCTGAATAATCCCTGCCTGTTGCCGTCTGCCAGTTAGCCTCCCTGAAATTGACTTGAACCCCTGCAGACTGACTAGTGGGGAGAGTTTAGGATCTGCTTCCTTGAAGTCTCCCCACCCTGAATCCATGCAAGCGCGCTGAACTCAGGCTGAGCTCAGGACTTCGCTTGCCCATCCACAGCAACTAGTCCGTATATTTGTCGATATTAGGCAGTCATTCTTCCCTAAGGATTCAACTGCTGCAAGTTCGTCTCACACTGGTACCTATAGTACGCCTGAATACTGACCCGACCCCGTAGTTCTAGAATACTTTTTGGACCCATGCCCCTAAATCTCGGTTAACCCAAGCGCTTACCGGCGACGTCGAGAACCGATACTCCCCTCGTCTCGAATCTCGCAGATTCCTGGTTCATGTGGGATACCCTGGAATTATCCAAAAATAAAAAATAAAAAAATATTACTAACCATGCCAACATGCTGACAAAATTGAGCCGCATCTTCGGCTAGCTCTACCAGCCGTCAGTAGGGCTGAGCCCATGTGCTAACGATTGGCGGAAGAGGAGTCTATTGTGGCCTCTTCGTCTAATCTGGAGTTGAAAGTGGCTAAACCCGAACTGGTTCATTTCCCTTCTGGCCGCAACGGCTCACTCTATCAGGATCTGCCTTCGTACATGCTCCGTGAGGCCGAGACAAAGGCCCACCACCACCCAACCCCGGTACCTGCGAGATCCCAGAAAAAGGTCGTGTAAAAATGCATGACTCGGTCCAGAACCAGGGCCGGTAGGAGAAGACCAAAACAACCAATACTGGGCCACTGACCACAATTGGGCGGAACGAGCTTCTCTTGCATGATTGTGCCGCCTTACGTACACGCCATTCCCACACAGGGATATGATGGCTTGGGATATGCGAGGCACGGGGAAATGGGATGGCTATGGTAAGGCCCCCAAAGGTTGGGCCAGGCCCCTAAAAAGTGTCCCGTGGGATTCCAAGACCCCACAACGTGCTGAATGTTCAATCTATGGAGATGAGCCATTCAGTTCGCCTTTCGACATAGACGGGCGAACCGTCATATTGGCATAGCGCTCTTTTCTTCACTTTCACTGACGAGAGCAAATAAGACGAGTCTGCTATGCTTCGTGCCCTTATCCCACAGCTGCCAGGCCAACTTGTTGACGACCAAATCAGTCGG
This sequence comes from Stachybotrys chlorohalonatus IBT 40285, assembly GCA_000732775.1. Lineage (NCBI taxonomy): Eukaryota > Fungi > Ascomycota > Sordariomycetes > Hypocreales > Stachybotryaceae > Stachybotrys > Stachybotrys chlorohalonatus. The sequence goes on along the minus strand of KL659387.1, from coordinate 143,293 downwards.
TAGGCTGAGAATAGCCTCACTGTGTACGAAGTCTCTCATTATCGAAAAAAGCGCTGATACATGTGTGTCAAACCTCCTGACTGATATCAGCTACGTGAACCTGAAAGAGGGAAGAGAGTTTCTGAGTGTCTTACAGCCTATAGAGGTCTAGACGGCCTTCAAAATCCTCTTCCGGCGGCTAAAATCGGACAGCTGAGTTATTGGCAGCAACGTACTCATTCCCAGACCTATTGCAAGCCAGTCGTCATTAACCAAACTCATTTTCAAATTCAAGCTATCTGTCATGGGCAACCACAAATGCTTTGCAGGACAACGCACGTTCATTGTGCGCAAATAAGCAGCACGCATCGAAGACAAGAGGCTGGTCGTTGTCGATATAAATATCTGCATTTACATACCAAAAGGTCTCCATGAACGAGTAAACATTTCACAATTCGCCCGTCACTCTCGAGAGGCCCCAGGAGCCTGGGGACGACCTTTTCGAACAGAGCACGTGACAGGACATCGAGCTTCTCACTAGGCACTTTCCCTTCAATCTCCAGGTCAAGCGCCTGTATCATGGTCTTGGCGAAGAATGCTTCCCAGCTATCTTCCAATGCCACGAATGGGCCAGGTTTCCTGCGCACGTGGCGATATAGAACCCGACCTTTGCCAGTAGGCGATAGGCATTTCTGGCGCAGTATTGGCAGAAGAGCGGCAAACATGCGACAGTCAGAAATATCGTCAGTCATTTCTCGAAACTCAACGAGGAAGAAGTGGGTGTCTGGTATTGTCTTGTAGATGCCGCTAGCAATGAGCCTCGGGACAAATTCTGGCAGAAGATTATGTATCGTGCTCATCAACTGGAGTTCACCCCTGCTCACACTCATGCTCAGTTCTTTCGAAATGGCCCTGATGAACAAGGAATCGGCGTAGCATCGCCGAGAAAAACATGGATGCGACCCGTCTGCGCCCAGAAGCTTATGTCATGGTTCTCGGTGGATATGACCTTGCATCCTTCCGGCAGTTCTTGGGAGGGAATCAATATGTAGAGGATCTTGTGAATCCGTCAAGGGCTTGTAGCTTTCCCGTTAACACAGCCGGGTCGATTTTGGTATTGCCCGCCCCGAATTCAAGGCCGTCTGCACTGTTGTATTTCATATCTTATGCCAAAGAATCTGCCGAATCTGTTTCGCGCCTTGATGGCTGGAGACGATCAGGCTCTCAGGGAGCCGGGTTTTTTTATACGCGGTGTTTCTGGATGCACCCACTGCCATGATCGAGTAGTCAATTGCAAGCGAACTCACTATCTGGGCGGCTAGAGTCCTATAAATTACTGCCGAATCCACGCACCGCAGGACACGACCACGGAGGAGAATGTCACGGCATGACGTATAGACCCCGGCTCCCCGCGGCTAACAGCACACAACAGCCACCACCACGACTTCTTTTCAGTTCTAAGTTTCTGTTTTGTCAGACAGTAGAGAGAAGCATCCTGGGTGGTGCCAGTGATCAACTGATGAAAATTACCTAAGGAGAAAGAGCTGTTTGAGAGGCTGCACTGTAGCTTATTGTGCGACATATTTACCTGGTAGCATAGGTGGGCGGGGCCCTCACAGCCAACCGAGAGATGTGTAACGGGGTATACGTTTACAATTTCGTCCCTAAATAACATCGAGAAGGCCAAAATAAACTAGAGCCGGGTGGCCGGCTGGACAGGTCGAACGGGTGTTTCCGCAACCTCATTCGTTTTCTTAGCTAACCCAATCTCAGTCTTCAGTGCCCAGCCATTGAGACCTTGGTGATCCTGTCACGCCAATGTTCAACAGGAAACACGACCTTGACACCGTTTGCCTCCAGCCTCTCTTGCCCGTCATTGTGGGCGATAAACGTCCCTGGCTCTTTGATTCCCACGTAGACAGTCTTGACTGCGCTCTTGAGTCTCAAGATCCTGGTCGCGCAGGTCATATTGCCGCTAAGTCTCTCGTTGCATGGCTCCATGATCGTGTACAGCGCCGTGTTGGCAGGAAGAACCTCATGGATGCGTTCCTCTGGGAGGCTGTGCTCGTCGGCGATCTTGATAAAACAACACTGTGCTGCGTGCGTGGTGCCTGGGTCTCCCTTGTAATCTCGCGGGTATTCAAGCGAGTATCCTGTCGATAGGACCTTGCCATTAGCGGCATCAACAAGTACGGCCCCGACGCAAAATTTGTTGGCAGCTGCGGTGACTTTTGTGCCTGAATGAGAGCGAAGTCCATGAAAGCCTCATGGTCCCCAACCGCGAAGACTGGATTTGTCTGGGAATCCATAGTAAATGGCTCTCTAGAATAATACACAAATGTGCGAACAGTCCTCTTTATTGGCTGAACCAGCACAACATCATCATGGAAGGGCAAATAAGGTCCAGGTCAATGGGGCTAATTCTTGGAATATTAGGTGCGAGATTTTCTGGGATATATACATGCGCATGCGTGCCCTTGTCTTTCCTGAGTCTGCGGGGGCATCGACGGGCCGTTGAAGCAACCAGCTGATTGGTGGTTCAACGAGAGGCGCAGTGCTGACCGCCTGCTAGGTGCTTCGATCGCGAGTCGTTGGGCATCATCAAGAGTCTCTCTTGAACCAGCTCCTACTGTACCGTTGTCCCATCATTCCTTTGATGAACAGACCATCGTGTCGACGACACTTTGGATGAGTCCGGGCGACCGAGATTGGCGCCCTACGCGCTGAGTTTTGTGGGCTACAATGGTTAGCTCTGACCTCATCAGCCTCCCGGGAAACTTCCATCCTGCCCGGTCGCTAACTATACCAGTTCTTTCGAAAGCAGCGGCGCGCAAGGCCTGAACTACATCCCGACAGTCCCTTAAGTAGCCACGACCCGACTAAGAGCTCGAGGAGCCTGTTTTCTCTATCAAAAACCCTGCCTAGGACGTCAACCACCTCTGGCGATCAAGCGGAGGGCCTCAAGGGCCCGCTTGGACTAAGCCTCCTATATTCCCCGACGGCGCCGGGGATCGACTTTATCTTCGTTCATGGCCTAGGTGGCAATTCTAGAAAAACATGGAGTAAGTCGTCCTTGCAGTCTCACTTCTGGCCAGAGGAAGGGCTCTCCAAAGATCCCGCATTCAAGAACGTCCGCATCCACAGCTATGGATACGATTCGTACTACTTGAAGGGTAAGGAGGACTGCTTGAATGTACACCACATTGGTAAGTCATTACTAGGCGCCATCAGCACTTCACTATACCTTGTCAATTCCGGGACGTACATCGTTGTCATCGGCCACAGTATGGGTGGTTTGGTGTTGAAGAAAGCATATATCCTAGCGAAACAAGACGCAGTGCACAAAGCGCTGGCTGAGAGATTTACCGCATTCTATTTTCTAGCCACGCCGCGTCGAGGTGCCAACTCAGCAAGGATGCTGAAGAATCTCGTCAGGGTTGCCTATGACCGCGCTTATATTGGCGACCTGGAGCCAAACTCTGGGGCTGTACAAGTGATCAATGACGAATTTCGGCATTTTTCTGCTGGCCTTGAGCTTTGGTCTTTCTACTAAACGCAGAACATGAAAAGGTTTAGCTCACTTATCGTCGATCCCGAGTCGGCCGTCCTCGGGTACCGCGAAGAGAAGCAGATACCCATGACTGCTGACCACCGTTCGATATGCAAGTTTGACACACCTGAAGACTCCAACTACGCCCTGCTAAGAAACGCGCTCGCCGCCACGGTGAGCAAGATTATGACGGCAATTTCAGACCTGAAACTGAAGCAGAGGCGTGAGAGCATCAAAACCCTCAAGAAATACCTGGACGTTTCCGACGTCCTGGACGATGATTTTGTAAACGTCTGCGAATCTCGGATGCACGGATCGTGCGGATGGATTTTGGCCAAAGCCAGTTACCTCAAATGGAGAGATGGGAAATCCGTCAATGATAGGACGCTATGGATCAAAGGCAGGCCAGCAACCGGAAAATCTGTTCTCGCTGGCTATGTCATCGATCAGTTCAATGAGTCCGGCCAGGCATGCAGTTACTTTTTCTTCAAGCATGGAGACAAGTCCAAGTCCAGTCTAGGTCGTTGTCTCCGATCTTTGGCTTTTCAGATGGCTAGCTCCAATGCCGAAGTTAGTGATGCCATCCTAGGGATACAGGCGGATGGTGTTTGCTTCGACCGCGTCGACGAACGTACCCTCTGGAGAATACTGTTCCACTCTGGCATTTTCCAGACCACAATGACTCGGCATTACTGGGTCATTGATGCTCTAGACGAGTGTTCTAATCCTCTGGTCTTTTTGCATGCCACTCTTTCCAAGTTGAACGAATCTATACCCCTGAGAATTTTCGTCACATGTCGGGATACGGTCGATCTGGACCAGGGTTTCTCGGTCATTCCACCCAACCTAGTCCAGTCCTTGCCAATCTCGACGACAGACACAGAGCCGGATCTCAGGCTTTTGGTTGAGAAGAGGACCCAGGCCTTAAGATTTGTGGATCCTGACGATCGAGGTATATTAGCCGAGAAAATTCTAAACAAATCCAAGGGGTCCTTCTTGTGGACAATATTGCTGCTTGAGGAACTCCAACGCTGCCACGGCAGAAATGAAATCAACCAGATTCTTAAAGACGTTCCAAGTGGCATGGAGGCACTATACAAGCGGATTTTGGACTGCATGTCGCAGGCCGCTCGCGGAAAGGAGCTGGCCAAGACCATTCTAATGTGGGCAGCATACGCGGTTCGACCGATGACAATCAGCGAACTGGACGGTGCTCTGACGCTGGACATGCACGACTCATTCCCAAGATTGGAGGAGAGCATCGCCGCTCTCTGTGGTCAACTGGTGATCGTGGACAAATATGGGAGAGTCAAGATGGTGCATGAAACTGCCAGAGAATTCCTTGTGGCCGGCGGATTGGATTCCGAGTTCTCCTTTGAGGAATCTAAGGCGCACACAAGGATGGCTCAGGTGTGTCTCAATTACCTCGTCGGGGAGGAAATGAAGCCTCCGAGGAACAGTCGACGCCGTTCTTCGGCATATTTGCCAGCAAAAAGACTACATTTCGCCGCCTATGCATACACAGCATACTCATATCACCTCTCGAGGGCTGATCCGTTGGCGGCAAGGACGTTCCAGCTTGTCTTGCAGTTCCTGAGATCCAACATCCTCACTTGGATCGAAACGATTGCCGAGACTCGAAATCTTAATCACCTCATCTGCGCCTCAGAACATCTCAAGACCTACGTTCACGCGTGCGTCATGGAACGTTCACCATTAGATCCTCAGATACGAGGGTTACGACAGTGGGCCACGGACCTTGCTCGGATTCCTCGCATGTTCGCCAATGCCCTCATGGTATCACCGTCAGCAATATACTCGTTGATACCTCCATTCTGCCCCACCAAGTCTATGGTATACAACACCGGTGCTTCAGGCCGGAGGCTCGCAGTGCTTGGCGCGTCTAACAAGCAATGGGATGACAGGCTGCTGTGCATTGATTTCCGTCAGGGGCAACCAAGGGCCTTGCGTTATGGAGACGAGTTCCTGGCCATCGGTCTCAGTTCAGGAACTGTCGCATTGTACTACGCACAATCCTATCAGGAGTACAAGGTCTTGGAGCATGGTGAAGGTGTCAACTTCATTGCTTTCAACCCCAATCCCGACATGAGCCTTCTCGCAGTCGCATACCTCGATGGTGATCTTGCCATCCTTGACCCCTTTGCCGACCAGCCGCTGAAATGTTTTCGTGCCAACTGCCAAATACTCGCCCCAAGCCCCAATGGGCGTCTCCTCGCCGCGGGTGGTGCAAATGTTATTATCCACATTTACGAATTCGACACGCTCAGGCTCCTCTATCGGGTCAAGTCAGCCAACTCGTATATCAAGCAGCTGGCTTTTACCAGAGACAGTATGCTTCTCGCCGATATACGACGCGCCCAGTGCACTGTATGGGAACCTGAAGCTCTGTTGCGAGAGTCCCTGAGCGATGACAACAACGGGCCCACTCCTGCTACAGTCGTCGAGACGGTTTTGATGGAAGCCAATGCGAAAATCACTGCCATGGCGGTCCATCACACGTCTGAAGTTGTCTTTTGCGGAAAGGATGACGGATCAGTCGTAGCGTATGAAAGGAAAACGGCAGCGAGCTTGGGGACTCTACAGCCACAAGTCACCAGTCCGTCTGTTGAACTGGATTGAACGGATAGACGCGCTCCTTAGCGTCGATGGCTCCAATAGGATATTTCTATACAGAACCCAGAAGTCAGCGGACAAAGGCTGGCTCAGCGATCTGACAGTACCCTTCAAGTCCCGCCTCGACTCTGACAGGGCCATCATCGATGTACTAGTAGCAGAAACGGTGGCGAAGCTCTTGGTATCGACTCACGAGTCTGATCACCTGCTGAACTTGGACAGCGGTAATTGTGAGAGAGAGCGGACATATCCACGAATGCCAGGCATCCGCAAATGGCTCCCTCATCCAGAATCCTCTCTACATCTGATTTGTGTCGACAATGCCAAAGTCTGCGTCTACTGCTGGAATGACTGGTCTGAAGTTTCATCTATTGCATTGTCATTGTCCAACGACATGGCAGAGCTCAAAAACGCGATCCTCTATTCGCTCGGCCAAAAACATAGAATCATGCTCGACTTGTTACATCCGAACAGCTCCTTCAACGTCAACAGAACTGTGATAATTGACGTAGATTACCTTGTCGTCGGAACCAACGATAGCAGCGTCTTGCTAGGGAAGCAATCAGATGCTGTGGCGGTGTCTGAGCAACTTGCCACGGATGAAGACGGGAAGAACATGGTCCCGACATCAGCTCCGCATTCTTCACGGATGACGACACTCGAGCAAAGCGTTGCCCATGTCATCGGAATTGACGAATCGAAGAAACTCGTATTCCTGACCCGGTCTCTTTGGGTGTGCTCTGTTGATCTCAACGAGAGCGGTTTAGAGACGGCACTACATAAGGATTCCTCGACGATCGAGGTCTTTGGGCACTTTTTCGTGCCATATGACTGGTTCGCTGGGAAGAGGGACATTGTTTATGTCTTGACAGGGAGAGATATTATCTTGGCTCGTGGTGGCGACCTAGTGGTGATCAGGGGCGGTCTTGACAATGCTGAGAGAGTGTTCACAAAATAAGACGCTCAACTGAGGGGACATATCTGAGCCCAAACCCCAAATCAGGGCCAGTAGGCGCAGATTCAAGTCGTGTATGTTGCTGGTGTCTGAAACCGTTAACGTTTGTATTTGCAATCAAGCAGATTTCACAATCCGGAGAACGACAATGACACCAAGTCAGCGCGATGCCCAGCGAGAGTCCGGTTGGCTTCACACCCCAATTTTACATGACTTCTGTTGTCCAACTCAAGATGTCCTATATATGTGCCGGACTCGCAGCCCTATCATTTTGCTGGATCCTGCCGTATCCGCAAGGCTACAGCCGAGTACCGTTATCAGCTTCTGTGGTCTGGAGCGGCCTGACGGCAAAGATCGTCCTCGAATGCAGCAAATCCGTTATAGCAGAAGTCCAAAGCATCACCGATCGCCGCAATAGTGGGTTCTGATATGTATCTACACCCTAGGAATTTCTCGGCAGCAGGATCCTACGTCAGCCTGGAAGCCAATGTTGCGTGGGACTGACGGACAGGGGCCCGGGCGATCAGCAACGCACAAAGTATAAGCCCGCCCCCCTCTCCACCCTCTGCTGCTCTATGCAACGTACCTCACAGGACTCAGAACAAACCCAATGCCCCCTTCTATTGATGTAGATCAGATCACCGACGGCGTGCGGGACGCCGTCGGCAAAGGCTCCTATAGCACGAAGCCGCGCCTTCTACTCTGCGCAAGCCCCATCACAGGCCACACCCTACCCATGCTGAGGCTCAACGAGGAACTAGCGGCGCGCGGTTACGACATCTCCTTTCTCGCGGCCGAAGAATTTCGAAGCCAAATCGAAAAATCCGGCTCGCGTCTCCTTCCCATCCCAGCTCAATGGACCCCGGAGTTTATAGCCCAGCGCGATGCTGTCCCTACTGGGTTACCCAGGTTACTCTTCGACATGGAACATGCTTTCTTGGGGCAGATTCCGCTGCGCTGGGAGAAGCTCAATAAAACGCTGGAATTTCTCTATGAGGAGGATCCCGCTCGTGATATTGTCATTATCACCGAGCCTGTCTTCATGGGCGCCCTCCCGCTTGTCCTCGGTGCCCCATTGCCCAAGGGCTTCAAAACAAGGCCGAAGGTCATTGGCTACAGTCAGTTCCCTTATATGGGGAAGAGTGTTGTCACCGCGCCCTTCGGTCCGGGGCTGCCCCCTGACAGCTCAGATGCTGGGCGGCAGCGCAACGCACTCATGCACGAAGAGTTCAATGCAGGGCCCTTCGCAGCGCCGATTGCTCTTCAGAAAAGATTGCTGGAGCAGGCGGGAGCCCGAGAACATGACCCAGAAGAGAGTCTGGTTGATACGTGGATCTGCCACTACGATGCAACCTTCCAGGTGTGCCCGCCCAGTCTCGAGTACGACCGCCCGGACATATCACCCAACATCAAATTCGCGGGCTGTTTGTCGCCGAAGCCGCTCAAGAAAGACTTTGTGTTCCCGTCCTTCTGGGACGAAGTTACGCGAGGAGACCGCCCAGTTGTCCTGGTGACACAGGGTACGGTTGCCGTTGACTACTCTGAACTCTTGATCCCCACAATCGAGGCGCTGGCGGACCACGAAGACCTCCTTGTGGTCGCTATTCTGGGAGTCAAAGGCGCCTCGCTTCCAGAAAGTCTGATCATTCCCGCCAATACCCGGGTCATCGACTACTTGTCGTACGATGCAGTCCTGCCGCACACTGCGGTATTCGTGATGAATGCTGGATACGGTGGAGTGATTCACGGCGCGTGCCACGGTGTGCCGATGGTACTGGCCGGGGAGTCGGAAGACAAACTGGAGGTTGCCATGCGCGCAGAGTGGGCAGGCGTGGCGGTCAACCTTCGAACAGCAAAGCCGACCAAGGAAGCGCTGCGTGAGGCTGTGGTTCGGATTATGGGGGAGTCGAGCTTCAAGAAGAAGGCTCTTGCCATGAAGGAGGAGAATGACGCGCTAGACACATTAGCTATTGTGGAAAAGCAGATTATGGATCTGGCGCAGTAGATATGACATATACGTGATGAACCACACAGGAGACGAGAAATAGGATGATGACCACACCGAGGTTCAAGACATGATGAATGTGGAATTATGGGTGTCTATCAAGTGAACGCACGAGGGCGGTATGGCGGTGTAGACCCGAAACTATTGCTTTATTACGGCGATGACAAGCTGTTAAAACGGAGGCATTCTACATAGGGGAAATGCATCACAATACAATATTCCGCAACTCAAATAGCTAGAACGAGCCTCGCGGTCGGAGGTCAGCGGATCACGTTCTCATCCTACCCTTAAGTAAGCATAGCGCCAGTAGTTCCCCCTCAAACGGCTTTAGAATCCAGGAGTCAGAGGGACAAGAACAAGGACAGCAATAATCACGGGTCAATAATACCCTATCTCTCGACCTAAGCCATTAACCTAGTCCAGTCAGACCTGGCCGGGAGCGTTACACATCCACGATTGGAAGAATCCTGTTTGATCCGGTTGCTCATTGATACATGAATGCGACTGTTAACGTCATGACCGCAATGGGGCCAGCTCGGGCCCCATTTCCTCTTTAACTGGTTGTCTCAGGCCTTTGTCTTTGATATACTAACTTTCCCTACCGCACTATCTGTTCGTGCATCACCGATATTGAATCCACAACGAAATCTTTGACACGGCATTTGGATGACGGGTTACCTTAACACCCGCTTCTTTCTCTTTCCTGGACAATGATAGTCTCCCCAGTTGCTGCAACAGGGAAGTCGGTGCCAGGGACAATTTCTCCATTGACCTTGATTACCGAGGCGTCAAGTGAATTGATCAACGGCGTTGGTAAGTGAACCAGCCCACCTTTAGGACCAGTGACATTCATCTGAACAAATCCCGAGCTGTCGAAATGCCAGTGGACGCTGATGTCACCCTTTTCTGTGTGCTGACGACCATTTGCAAAGCTCAACCCTAACGTCATTGGCTTTACCACCCAGTCCTTGAAACCAGGCGAAACAGGCTGAATGCCCAGTACAAACTTGATGAGCTCAGCAGTAGGACCGGCCGCCCAGCCATGGCAAAGGGAAGTGACTAACCCCAAGCCAGGTGTGCCGTCGGGATTAAGAGTCTCCCAGAAACAGTTTGTGTAGTTGGCATTTTGAGGATTTGCCATAGGTGCCCAAAGTCGCTTTAAGAGGCCCAAAGCGCCAGCACCGTCACCAGACTCAAAAGCTGCACGGAGGTGATAAGAGGAAGCGTAGGGACTTATCTTTTGGGCAAAGCCAGCAGACACTGTCGAATTGGAGAATGCTAATGGCCCCGCTGGGAGGAGGAGTTCTCGTTCCATGGTTGACAGCAGCGCTGTGATAGATGCATTGTTGGCTTGCGGGACACCGGCCAGGATTGCGATAGCTTGCGCATCTTGGGAGAATCCTGTCCGAACCTCTGAAGTGAGAACATACATCCCAAGAGAGGTATCGAAAAGTTGTTTATGCATAGCTTGTCTGAGACTAGCAAGTCGAGCCTCGTAAATACTCGTGTCTATCCCAGAATCTTTCAGAAACCTAAGGCTTTGTTGCAAGGCGTATGCATAGACTGCGTTGAACTTGGAGCTGGCGCCTGTCTGAGGGGGGTCATAGTAGTTCCAATCGCCAGTGAAAGATGGATCGGCAAGCGTAAAAAGACCATTTACGACCCGAGAGTCTGCCCAGTCCAGCATCCTGGTTACTGCAGGCGCCCATTGCCGAGCAAAGGCCACATCGCCAGTGATCATATAGTTCTGAGCGAATGCAGTGACGAGATTAAAAGAATAACCAATAAGTCCTGTAATATTTGCAGGAATAAGGTCTAGTGAAGGTCCTTGTTGGATTTTCGCTGTAGGAACGAAAAATCCGGGAGTCAATTGAAATGATCCCATCAGAACAAGAGATCCCTGGACAAAAGAAGAGCCATACGTGCTGGCAAATGATGCTGCGAGGGCGATATCAAGATCTCCATTATACGCGATTCGATCTCTGCGAGAACCATCAACAATTGTGTCGGCTGGGTTGCTGCCCATGAGAAAGTCGTCCAAGAAGCTCCGGTCCGTTAGAGCTGACGAATAAATAACATCACCAGTCAGATCATTTGCCACAAGATCGCGGTAATAAACGGAGTGACCGAGAGGAGCGCCGAGACCAAAGGCTCCAAAAAACCGCTTATCTTGCGAGAAAGATAAGATGGTGGAATTGTTGATGGCGACCTGAATCTCCGTGGTTTTAATAGTGGTAGCAATAGCCACCCAGGAATTCAAGTCCGGTGAGAGAGTAAGATTCGCCGAGGCTATAACGCTTCTCTCGAACAAGGCGTAAACGCTGCCCTTTGTAAAATCACAAACAACATCGATACCATTGCTCAAGGTGTCCATGAGGACAGAAACCATGAGCGCGCCAGTTGTAGGCTTTGCTTCGAATGACACTTGGTATTCAAGAAGACCTGTGGCTGCTGCACCTGCAAGAGGCTGCGAGGCAAGACTCTCGACAAAGGCCCCATCATTGCTGACGATCCAGAAATCAGGGATAGAATTCTTAGGTATCTCGGTTAATTGAGCAGTGCGAGCACCTGTGTGCCAGATTCGGGTCAAATCGTCGTCCGAGCACTGGAAAGAACCGGGCAATTCAGTCAGTGGAGTCGTGTGGACGGTTTGCCTAACGCCGATATTCTGTAGAACAAGCTCCCCAGCGGTCGAAAGATTTAGCTTTTGATATCGGAACGCTCCTTGGATAAGCCTATCTTCGTGCAAAGATGTTTTGGTAATATTGAATCCTTTGACACGGTGTGTTTCCATGGCAGCTGCCAGGGGTAGGGGTCCATCGCTCTGTAGGACAAGTGGTTAGCAATCTCTCAGAGGCAGACAATATTCTGAGACAAACTTCATACTGGCTTAAAGACGCCGCCGACTCTGCAAAGGTCACCTCGAACCGGGAGGTATCTCCCGAGAGGGCGACAACTTCGAAAACCGGGTGGCCCTCAAAGTTCTGGCCGAAATCAAGAATGGAAATGGCAGGCGTGACACCATCAGAAACCAGTGTAATTGGATCATCGGAACCATATATCAAGGCTTTCTTGTCCGTTGAGATTGCCGGTGACGCAGTGAGCACCGCTGCAGAGTAGAGTAGGGTAGAAAAAGAGAGTAACTTCATTGCTAAGTTTTTGAGCTGTATCAGAGCAAGCAGGTCCACAAGGAGAAGTTGTTGCATTTGACAGACCGAACTGCACGTGCCCTAGTTATATGGCCTTGTCCTGTACGGGCCGACACTCTTGCCCATACCTGCCGGCACGAACTAGTCCAGTTTGGCGACGTCAGATTAGTCGGGGCGACGGCGGTGGAGTCCACGGGCTGTCCGCCTTGCGATACCGGTAATGCGTAACATTAGAAAGAGACCCTACCAATAGGCTCCAGGTTGCAAACACTGGACATCATGCGAGCACGTTCCTGGTGGGGTGGGGATTTCGATGAAGTGCAGCACCCCCAGGCTTGCCAAGCCCGCCTATGTGCTGTATCATTTCTTCAAGGGACGATGAGCCACCACAGTATGTGAATTGTGATCCATCAATGCTCCACGGCATTTACATCTCGCATGCTCTCGTTTACTAGGCTTTGCACTCGTTCTCGTTTAGATCGCGTAAAGCTCGTTTACATGAGTACTATTACACTCGGACCCACTGATCTAACCGAGAAGCGAAAGCCACAAGCTACATAATGACGACATACGTGCAGACCCATGACAGCCAATGCATTTTGTCACTCACACGCTATATCACGGTCCAATTTACATGTCAACAACTGGGACGGCCAGGATGCTGAAGTCAGGTCGCGATACAAGGATGTTAATTGTATATCAGGTTCCTATCATAGTGTGTCGAAAGTCGCCATACCCCGACCCGCAAAAATGCCTTTTGTCCTACTTTATCATGATCCGAGCCCCTCACGCTTGAGTAGTTTGAGTAGGGTAGACAAGCATAGCCCTGTCATCGCGAGTATCCCAGTGTAACAGTGGGTGTTACTGCCTTTGGTATTTTCTCCCTTGCGTCTGTCCGTCCAATACGGGTTGCCACCTGATGCTGGCCTACCCCTTGTGCTGTCCTTGCGTCTGTGCCAGTTCATAGCCCATGCTGGTCTAGCACGTGGCTTAGGCCAGTTTTTAGTGGTACCAGTATGCTTCGTGTGCCATGAGACGTGTTCCCAGCCCAGTGACCCTTGTGGCAGTGCACGAGATCTACTAGTCTTTCGGACATTTAGTCCTTATTCTAGGATCTTTATGTGGATCCTATGTGATGTGTTCTACGTTTTATGGATTTATCCAGCAGTCTTTGCATGTCCCATGTTATATCTGCAATACCAAGTATTATGCTAATCGAAGCGTCGATGATTTGACTCTTCGATGCAGCAAGACGTGCAATTATGTAGATGGGGAGAATTCTAAGGGTTCTAGCTAGAGGACTCACTAGCTACCAATTCACCTTATTCAATATAATCTACTTGTGCATTACCAGATGTGACATGCCAGCCACCGTCAAGAACCGTGTTATTCAGCATAACGACCTGACCTACTGCCATAATAAGCAGCCGACCTTATAGGTTCAAATCGTTAGAATTAGTACGATCGTTTCAATCTGGTCCTCCATCTCATTGTACCGCATCTTCCCTTCTTTCCATAGAATCCAACTCTATCATTTGCTTCTCCACCATTCGCTCAACGCACTAGGCAGTCACATATCGCTATATTTCTTGTTGCGTGACACTGCAGCAATATGACCATTGGTGCTGTGGGTAAGATCTTGATAGTTATGATGAGCGTTGGCCCTAAGATTAATCCTGGCCCTTACTCATTCTGTCGATATTTTGAGGATCTTCTTACATCGCCGGCTACAAGGTCATAGACGCCTTCGACCTACCTGGAATCACTTCATTTGCTTTGGCTTAACCGAGAGACTAGTCATTGCGTGTATTCCTTCCATAAGTCCCTCCTGACAATACAGCGCGCTTATAGCAGGGCACTTCTCCATCAAATCAGTGTTTTTCATCGCTGCTCCTTTGAAACGGAACTAGAACCTGCATCTAGCAACACCTCTCCGAACCTTCCACCACAAGCATGACAATATCCTTCTTGGTATGCTCGACGTTCAAATTTTTATTAGTACTCCGATACTCGATTACTTCATCCGAGGTTCGCATTGCTGGCATTGGTCCACCTTTATCTAGTATCCGCGCTGCTCTCTTCAAACTAATCCGCATTAGAGGCCTCGATCACTTCGCCATATTGACCATCCCCTAGGAGAGCTACTTATTATTTATCTCAGTCAACACCGCTTTCTTGCTTCACCTGAGCAAAGGTGCTCGATCCTGCCTTTGATCCGTTGTGAAACAGAAGCATGGAGCTACTCGAAGTTGTGGAAATGAGCCTACCATGCACCCTTTTCGATTTGATTGGCAGCCTTATAACAAGGCAAACTATCTATTGATTGTTAGGTGAAGGCAATTCCTCCAACTCTTGATGTAGAGATCCAACCGCAAGTCTCATATGCGAAGGCATTACATAATACACGAGAATAAGCGCCCTCATTCATGCACGACGCCAGGCTGTGGGAAGAGTTTTATACAGCGTAGTGCACTGGTGGTTCATATTCGAACATATACTAGTGAAAAGCCTAATCAAGGCCAACGCTTAGGCTAAAAAAAGCGGTTCTTGAACAGAGGTTATGGCTCCAAGAATTTTTGAAAATTTCTGCTTACGGTCATGAAGTCCTGTAGTCTTGCACATCATCAGAAGATTCACATAGGGGAACACCCTTATAAATACAGTTATACTACATATTTTAAAAGATTTATAATAAAAGTAAATATGGTTGTACAATAGCATCTAACCACATATGAAGTTTCTGCCGAAATACCATCATGGCGAAGCATCAATGAATATCTCACTAATGCAGATCATAACCTCATGAAGTTCCTGATGATTGCTCCTCGAACTTTGATAATGGAGTGCTCCTAGCTCACACCTAGGCAATCGGAAATGTTAAGGTCCAAAACTACGATGCATTTCCAATACATCATGCATTCGGATGTAGCTATCTATCAGTATGCTTCGACAGCCAATTTGGGACACGCTATACACCATTACGAGATGCAACATCATGATGGCCATCAAAAGAGCAACTCTGGATGATACCTAGCCTGAAGAACTCACCGCTTCTGAAGCAGCAAGGGGCTATTTCAAACCTTCAACCTAGTGCTGAAATACCTCATCACTCACACTACCTTATGGATCAGCGCAACCTCAGCACTGACCACTAATCCTGTACCACAACCATAAGCTGGTCTAGATCATGACATGATACGACCAGCAACGAAGATCACAGGGTCTGCCTACTGCCTTTCTGTCCCAACACATGGCACTCCTAGCTCCTCTTCTACTAAGTCAATTTTACTCTTGTGAAAAGAGGAGGATTACTATAAAAGCCATGAAACCCAAGTCAATGCTTGTCTTCTTCATCACGCCTTGCTCCTGGGGCACCACCAGCCGTTAACCAAATATCCAACCTTGACGCGTACTCCAGCGTATGCTCGGCAACATATTCCCCGGCTGGAACCACCTCCCACAGTAATCCCAATAGCCTAGTATCATCAGTAGCCCTTATAACACGAAAGGGAAGTCTGATTCAGTGTCAACCATCAGTTGAGGTTCTCAGAACAGACCAATTCCCGACATTCCGGTTCTATGTCACACGACGCAAATTGTGAAGCGAAGCTGGGGCTTGAGTATCCATCGATGCTGTTTCCCAACACCGAAGTGCAATTGATTTAATAATTCCTGGAGGCCAATGCGGTATGCGGTTATTGTGCCCAACCTCACTCCACCACGGAGTGTCCAGTGAAAACCGACAAGACTATCCCCAGGAACGCCCCGTGGAAACGTGTAGCCTCGATCGCCGAAGTCTGTGTTACATACCTATTAGGAGACAATAAGTGAAACTAAATTATATGGTCTCGAGCCGATGGGAATGCTGCCCGCCCCTCTGAGAGAGTCCGAGGGTCGACCAAGCCGTTTACGCCATTGTCATGCCCGCATTGGCGAGGATGAGGTTTATGCATGGCAATAACGAAGTCAAACGTTGAGGTCCACGGGATCTGCCTTACCGGAGCATTCTCAACTAAACGTTCCACAGTAGAAAAGCCTCCAGCATCCGAGATCTTACAGTAGAGCACGTCACCAGCAGACCATCGAGCATATATCCAGGCATCAATTAACAATGAGTGGAAGAAGCTGGATGAGCAATATGACAAACTCAGAAAATTGTCCTTGTTCGCTACAATAATCACACCTCATCCGAGGTTCGAGATCAGCTGGCTAGAGGCTACTTGGGTCTCGGAGGAGCAGTAGTCTGGGTTTGTGATGCCAAGTTGGGAATAATGGATTATTTGGTCCATGGGAACGACATGAACCAGGACGAATATGTGGAAACGGCGCAGCACGACGTAACATCAAGAAGGATGGGTCAGGAGGATGATTGGTACACTCAATGGATTAGTAGTAAGGCCGAAAGGCGTTTGTGAAAGGTGGCAAGACCAGCAAGCCGGAGAGGTATGTCCGTCTCGAACCACAGGACACGTAGGATCCTATCTAATGGTGGAGAGGTCATGAATTTCCTTCACTAAGCGGCTTTGTTCTGGATGTCCAGGCTATTTCTGGCAATGGCAAGTGATTTCGAAAAGCAAATTCAGGCTAGTCAAGCTGGGATTGATGTCTAAGAGGCTCTCGATGGGCGGAGACACACATTGGAACCTGTTCAGTGCCTCAAGAGCTGAGTCAGACATTGCGGGGTAAGGCTGGGAAGCTGGGTAGGTAACCGAGGTATGCAAAGACCGCCACATAGTGTTGATAGGGCATCAATCAAATCATCGAATCAAATTTGAAACCTAAGGCTGTTCAAACAAATCAACTTTGGGGTTACATTTGATTTGATCGACATATGATTAGCGCTTAGCGCTCACTTGTAATCGGTAGAGAGACGTGTAGCAACGCGATTCAAGGGGGGAGCGCTGGCACGCGATCTCATACATGTCATTATCAGGTGATGGCCTCAACCTTCAGTCCATAAACAAAACTGCCCTTATCAGCCCCAGCTAGCCCCGGGGTGACTACAAAACGATGTGCATCGCCTCAAGATTATGCACATAGTTAAACATGATCAATTGCTTTTCAGGGTTGACCTTCTTTTGAGCTTGTCGCGCCTTCCAAGGGCTTTTTCAGAGATGCCTTCCTTCCCATATGTGTCGAACTCTGGGTTCATCATAAAGAACGCTCTGCAGTAGTCTGTTGATTGTGGCAATGCTAGAACTTCTGTTATGAGCTAATTTCTTACCACCTGGACGTATTTTATTCCCATGGATGCTTTCCCAATCCGGTGACTGCAGCCCATCGAGAGCCGAGGAGTTAGATGATCCATGCTTGCAAAAAGGGGGGGAATTTCATCAATCTGATGCCGATATGAGGGGGTTGTAATAAAAAGACAATAAATCTAGAGCAGATGCCGAGGTTCAACTTCGTTGAAGGGACCATACTGTTCTGGACAAAAGAGACCATAGTCACAACTACACGAGCATTGGCCTAATCCGGTATCTTCTGCGACCTCGGCTTTGTATTGCTCAGTGGTGACGTCTCAACAAAACGAGTCTCCCTAGTATAGTCAAATATATTACTCTCTCGAGGTATATAAAGACAGAAATCTCTGGATAGAAGTAAGTAAGCACACTTGGCCTCGTCGATTCAATCCGCCCTTTTAACCTCACAAAAGCAGCTTGTTAGACGCTATGCTATTCATCCTTTACCTCGCAATCGGACTGCTCCAGGCTGGTCTTATCATCGCCCAGACGTGTCCTGAAATTCCAGACACGGGAGTCGTTATCGGTGATCCAGTCCCAATCAGGCCGGACCACATCCCCCAGGGTTGTTCTAACTTTGAGATCCTCGTTGGTAAGCAGTTGACCTCTAGCATCCCTAACAAAAGGCTAAGTATTAGCCAAGCCCGTGGCACTAGCGAGCCGAATGACGAACATGGCAATGGCAAGTTTGGTGTCATTGTTGGAGACCCTATTGTCAGCAATACTACTCTCATCTTACCTGGAGCTAGAGGTTATCCTGTGCAGGTACGTCCATGGTCACCCCAGTGACCCTTTGTGTCTCCAAAGTAAAGACTAATTTTACGCAGTACCCCGCAAGCTCAGCCATTATCTCTAGCACCCGCCAAGGCGCCGAAGACGTCGTGAATCGGCTTACGACCCAGGCTGCCACTTGTCCAGGTCAGACCTTTTCTCTAGTCGGGTATTCCCAAGGCGCCGCTGTGATGCATGCTGCAGCTAGGAATATTCCACGTAGCCTATATCCTAGAATCAAATCTCTGGTCATGTTCGGAGACGGCTACTTTCGATTAGGTGGCACGCTGAGTCGTTTCCCCTTCGGCCTTGACGAGAAGGTCATGCAGGTGTGTGCGGAGGGAGACCCTGTAAGTATAAACAAATGGCCAGCGGGGTTTCTCATTTATCCCAGCCAATTAGTACTGATAAAGCATGCAGACGTGTGATCGTGATGGAACCTGCACCTACTATCACCTTACCTACATACGGCCCGAGTACATTAATCCGGCTGTTGAATTCATTGTGGAGGGGTTCAAGGGTGGGCTAATGGAGACTGCGGATACCGAGAGATCTTGAGTGAAGAGGACTTTAGAACTGCGGCCAGCAGAATATTGGATATCTGAACTAGCTTGCCACGGTGGTATGCTCTCTTGTTGTACGCCACATGGCATTGATCTCATGTCTCTGCTCCGCAGGTCCTTGACACAATATCGATATCTGTGTTTTAATTATCGTTTGTAACCTGTCACATCTCCGGCGACTCATATTATTGGTGGCATCACTCAGATACATCTGTACTTGCGCATCGTTTTTTGTAGGTTAACGGGCAACGTTAGGAGCTGTCCAATTCCAGCTGCAATTTTTCTTTGGACCCACGAAATATAGGGTGGCATACCGAGTATCAAGGGCCGGGCCTAGGTTTAATCAACAATAGGGAGGCTTGCATTGGTAGATTATCTAAAGCTAAGGGAGGGGGAGGGAGCCATGTGCGGTGTAGGCTATGTCTGGAACTATGTCGGCCCGAGCTAGCGCGACTTTGTTGCCCACATGACCTGATGGCCGAGGTCCTGAACAGGCCTTCTGACCCGTGACAAATATCAATGTGTTTAAATATGTCTTATAATTATAATTAATTCTTATGGTTAAAGTGAAAAATTGCTATAAGATCATTCAATTAGGTTAATCAAAGACTCACAGATAATAATTATATTGTTGAACCGGGCTAGAGAAGAGGGTCATCACATGATCTAGAGCTCGATTACCCACTGTTATAATCTAGTTACCCTAGACCTAGGCGGCCCTCTAAGGCCGCCCGGATCGACAGATAGATTCAACTAAGCATCACGATCACCGAATTCCACGTTTTGAGCTTGTAGGCGCAGCCACAGCTAGGAACAGCTAGGAACAGGAATTCACGTGATAACGTGGGTTCTTCCAACATATATAAGATAAAAGTATTATACGTTAAAAAGTGAATCAAACATCGACCTTCCAAGATCCTCTTGTATATCCTCAATCCACAACAAAGAATCTAGAAGACTACGCACTTCAGACCACGAGTTTACGTTACAACTCTGGATGTGGTATTTCAGTTGAGACTTGAGCCAGTCATCATGTGGTAGCTGAAAATCTGAGACGACACCGACCATAGATAACC
>KL659387.1:111891-123231 GCA_000732775.1 Stachybotrys chlorohalonatus IBT 40285 | reverse complement strand
ACCCTGTCACCTCCTCTACACACACATCGTGGTCTCACACCATGACTTGACCCTAGAGTTAATAGTAGGCAGAGGGTCAAGGTGGAGGAGGTGGTTCTTGTAAGACGTTGACAAGCTGGCGAATGGCACGGTAATGAATTTCCATTGAAGAAAGATGTGTGAGGAAATAAGTAGAAGAGCTAGCCGGATCGCTTCGTTCAAAGTGTCGTCCCCGAAGCTTATGGAGCAGAGAGGATACATGACGGAGACAAAGGTTCTCAAGAACTGATCCCACGGGATCCTGCCTTGTGCCTTGTTAGCAAGGTTAGTAATGGTGCAATATTGCATAATGTCCTGCCATGCTGCTCTTAGACGCTCGTCGAGACCAGCTATGGTGATTGGCGGCTTCATCTGAATGGTGAGTGTGCTCGGCGAAGAGTGAAGATGGGCCAAGAGTTGGTCGTGATTCCCAAACAGAGGTTCTATGCCTGCGTGCAGCTCCATGCTCATATTGCATCTGGACAGAAGGTGAGCAGGCGGTTTCGTACATTTCCTATAATGGTTGACCTAGCGAGCACATACCTTAAAATTTCCACCAGGAGTTTCGCTGAGGGGACTTTAGTAATCCCCCCTATCAAGCTGACGATCGTATGCATCCCATCCAGGTGGTGCATAGTGGCCTCGTCGTCACCGAAAATGCGAGCCGAACTGGCCAGGTTCACAATGACGTATAATATTTGTATCCAAGTTTTCTCAGTGATGCTCTCGAGAGACAGTTTTTGTCGAAGCAGACTAATCGTCTTGAAAACCTGCAATCGAGTTCGATAGCTATTGTTACCATCCAGACCCCTCATGGTCTGGAAGGACAGCTCAGTCATAGCGATGGCAGACTGAAAGAAGAGGGCGTCTTGGCATAACAACGCAAGGGAGCCATTATCGAGGGAAGAGAATGGAAGACATGTGGCACGAGAGTATCTGGAGCTGGAAACACTGACAGAAACTGTGCATATCAACAGGTCAGTAGACGAAAGTGGAAAAAAGGAAAAGTGCAGCCTTGGGGACAGATAGGCATCATAGACATACATCGAATCATGTTGGCAGCGACATGTGGGTCAAACTCGTGGGAACAAGAAGCAAGGACCAAATCGACACGGATTCCGGACGGGCCGCAACTGTTGCTAATCAGCCTGTTAGTCGAGACGACCTGGCCAGCAGCAATTTCCATCGAAGCCCCTACTTGGCGTGCGCGGTTCGGAGGGTCCTCCACTCGGCACCTCCTGTTGAGCAACCCATGGCTCCTGATCTTGCTACGCATACGCGGGTCGATTTTCCCGGCCTGAACGAACAGGACGGGAGGGGGCATTGGCTTTACCGCGGAGCCCTTTGTCTGGAGGCACGAGGCTGATTGGATAGCCGAGGCGTCTTCCTTCGACGTGGTGGCTTAAGAGTAAACATGCCCGTGGAGGAGGAATCCAGATCGGATGGGTACCTATGGCAATGAGTCCCGCTGCGGCAGGTATGAAATTATGGGATGGTCCGATCGTTGGATGTTAATAGGGCCATCCGCTTGTTGTTTTGAAAGGGAAAAGGTCCAGCTGCCGTGCGCCCCATCCGTGTGCCTCAATCATATTGCTGTTGTAGTAAACGCTACACGCCGCTGAGCGTGCTAAAACGTACAAGATAAGCACATGCAAATGGCAGAGTCTAGGCCCGCTTTTAATCAGCATCTGGATTGGTGCGAACAGAGCAACAGCATTTACCGCTTTTGGAATGCTCCCGTTTTAGACTTGAGCTTCAACACGAACTTGGATCACTAGCACGATTTCAAATCCGAGTTCATTTACCCTCATTACCAACGCCGGACTTAACGGGGTTATCTCATCTTTTTGATTCCTGTTGTCCAGTTCACCGAGGTTACGCGTATACATTAAGTATCGCGAAATGAACCCGGCATAAGGAGGTTATAAAAATGCTTGTGTCCTTCCCTTCTTCTTCCCATCTCCTGTCCAGTATGGAACCTCCCTCCGCTGAACTTCGCTGGTACACTTATTCCGATATACCCAACAGTAGACCTCGGAACTATGATGACAACCAATAAGATCGTAGCGTCGAGGGATATGCAGCCACTGGCGCACTCATTCGGCAGGACATACCTCCGGTCCCAGATAATGTACAACAAGCTGCCAGCACCTCCCGCAGGAACCAGCCTTGAGGGAAAGATCGTCATTGTCACGGGTGGCAACTCTGGCATCGGATTTGACTGTGCTCGCCAAATAGTCCAGCTCCAAGTCTCGCGCCTCATCATCACGTCCCGCGACAAGAAGAGGGGCGAAGAGGCTGCATCAAAGCTTCGGGCCGGCACTCGCGGGAAAGGAATCGTCGAAATGTGGCTACTAGACATGTGTTCTCCTGACTCGGTCCAACAGTTTGCCAGAAAGGTGGAATGCGAGTGCCCCCGCCTCGATATTGCCATTCTCAATGCCGGACTCTCCAAGACACACTTCGACATCATTGAGGGCACCGGCTATGAGGAGTGCTTTCAAGTTAACTACCTCTCGACCATGCTGCTTGTTATTCCCTTGCTTCCCGTCCCCAAGCATCGGTCGACTCCCGGAGAGCCTGCCCGTCTCACGCTTATCTCTTCTGGGACCGTGTATCTTTCCAAATTTCTCGGGAATCCGCCGTCGTCTCTGCTGAAAGCCTTCAGAGACCCCAGCACGGCCCCGCAAACTGACATGCCAGTGTATTCAACGAGCAAGATCTACGGAATCATGTTCATTGACAGGTTGGCACAGCACATTTCTCCCAACGACGTCATTATCAACTTGGCCGACCCTGGAGGTACCAAAGGCACCGAATTCGGCCGCGACCTCCCCAGGATAGCCCAGGTTATCGGGCTGCCAGTTATCAACCTCATAGCTCGTTCAGTGATTGACGCCGCTCACGCTTACTTGGATGCTGCCCTGGTAAAGGGTAAGGAGTCGCATGGATGCTTTATTATGGATGCTGAGATTCGACCGCAAGTTTCGCCAGATTCCTCTGACAACATGCATAGTGCCTGACTAACATGTTGCCCTTACCGCTTCCCAGCTATCCCGATATCCTTTACACGGATAAGGGAAAGCAGGCCATAGAGAACCTCTGGGAGGAGATACTAAATGAGTTTGAATCTGTTAATTCTAGGGCCATCTTGGCCTCCCTTTAGTTATAGTCTAGGGGTTTCTACTATTTGGTAGATATTGTAGGAGAAAGAAACGGTTCCGTGACAAAGACAGAGCCAGCCCAAAGACTAAGGTGACAGATACGCTTTCGCGTCGGCAGCGGCTTCAATCGTCGGCAACTAGGCAGATAAAAGGAAACAGAGTAGATAGACCATTTGATCTCAATAGAGTGAATGCAGGAGATGTCAAACATTAGTCCAATCGGCCGTTGGCCGATAAGTAGGGAAAGCGCAGGTCAATTGGTGTTGTGTCTGGGATTCTCCTTGGAATCTAACTGCGAAAAATAGGGGCTTTTTATGCCCAATTTGCCTTCTCCTTCCAATTACCCTAGAGCATAGATCCATTCGTTTTTGAGTCAGTTTGACCAGAGAGTCAAAAGCATGTATAAGTTGGATGAACGAATGCCAAAACACAGTCGCGAGAAGGTTTCTTGGTGTAGTGTCCTCCCGAAACGACCAGCCCACGAATGGTTAATCATTGCTCTGGATGGCGTCGAATGGTCTCACCGCGAAACGGCCTGCTGTCGACGCTGAAGCGGCGACATAAATCAGCCTAGGATTTTGTGCTGTGTTTTGAACATGTTTTAGTAACTTCGTCTCGTTGGCATGCGGTTTAAGGTTCCTTTTCGCATTAGGTTCGGCACGATCGCTATGAGGGTGGGGAAAACGTCCATGTGATTCTCAATTTCGCGTAGGCCATTTTCAATCCCTTCAGTTCTTACTCCGATATAGTGCCACGAGCCACCGAGCTCTGAATATATCTGGGTTTCCAAAGTCAATAGAAACGGCCCTGCCTGCCACTGACACGTGTCCCCATCTACTTCGGGTGCTGAGGCCTTCGTAATCGAGTTGCTGATAGCAAGGGCGAAAATCGGCCTAGGCTGGCAGTGAGGCGGGGGATCGCCCGATCTGCAGCTCAAATCCTAGCAGAGCTATGCTGAGCTTTTGAAGTACAACAAATCGGGCGTCCGTGATTCATCATCTCATCGGCATGTCCGGTGAACGGGCTCTGGTGTGCTCGTAAAGCTATTGAAACGACTGATCATTTTGGGCCAAATCGGATTCTCTATAGCAAGCCGCGCAACCCACTCTCCGGCGTTCATGGGTTTTTGGTCGTATTTGTGTCCTCGATGCTGTTGGTCCGTGATCGGCGAATGCACAGGGGAGCCGGGGCAAAGGCCCGCACCGTTGGGGCGGCGCTGGCCGCCATCCTGCGACGGCTCTGTTTCGGACGAATAGCGCGTGAGGTGGTGTTCTGGCGTGTCTGTGTTGGGCGATTCAACAGGGGTCCAGCGTTCTAGGCGAGTCTGCATCTGCATCTCCTGCTGGTTCTCGTAAGCTCGGCGACGACCGGAGACCCTCCCTCAAAACTGTACTTTGTCCCGGGACAGTACAGGACTGTTCCGAACTCCAATGGCGGAGGAAGAGCACACAGTTTAGTACAGAGTTTCGCGACTATGAAAAATGCTCGGATGCGAAATTCTTGACAGAATACTCGTGCAACGGCCAGGGTCTGGTCCAGCAGGCTGGGAAGAGGGCGGGGATGGGATTTTGTGTCCAAGTTGTGCAGCGTTGTCTCTTTGTATTGCCAGGGGCCGGTCTAGAACAGCCAATGTAGCATCGGCATAACGGGCCACAACGACGAAAATCGTACGACGGCAAAAAAGTCGTGGTATCATTGGCAAAACCACGCCAGCCGTGCATTTCCGGTGTCGATGCGTCAAAAATAGAAAGGCAAAATTGCAATATATAGAAGATGCTGCGCTATTCGACATCTGCTCCTACAGCAAAGTGCCAACAACTACTGCAACTGCAAATACATTCACGACAATGGACAGTTCTGCGACAAGCGACATGGGTTGGCAAGACCCGGCAGCCGCTGGAGAAAAACCCTTGCCAGACCACCACCAGGCCTTGAGGGGCCTGCCTGACCCTGATCAGGGCAAGACGGAGGCCGAAAAAAAGATCATCGTGCGTGAATTCTTCCAACCTGCCGTATGCACCCAAGACAGCAACTGATGTGATACAGGACAAAAAGCTGATGCGAAAGGTCGACTTTTGGCTTGTTCCTTGGCTTTCACTGCTGTATGTTCCCCGCTCCTGACTTCGGGGAGTCTGCAAAGTCGCTGACCTTTCAGGTATTGTCTCTCTTTCATCGCCAGAACCAACATTGGAAATGCCAGACTCCAAGGGATGGAAGATTCACTTGGCATGGATGGTATGAACCGCTTTCCAAAGACCTCGGCATTTTAATTGTTGACGAGCCATAGGAATCGACTACAACATGGCTTTGACAATATTCTTCGTCGCCTACGCCTTCTGCGACCCTGTCGTCAACGCCATCCTCAAACGCACCTCGCCGCGCATTTTCTTCACCGGCATCATGGTCATTTCGGGGATTATCGTCACCCTCACTGGGCTCTGCCAAAATTACGGAGGTCTCTTGGCGGCACGCTTGTTCCTCGGCATCATACAGTCAGGCTTCTTCCCAGGTGCCAACTACTACATGTCCTGCTGGTATACCTCTCACGAGATCGGCCTGCGAAGCGCCATTTTCTTTTCTGCAGCAGCTCTTGCGGGATCCTTCTCCGGGTTGCTGGCGGCAGCGATAGCAGCCATGGATGGGGTGGCTGGATTAAATGGGTGGTCGTGGATCTTCATCCTGTGAGTGGCGGGACCCCTCTCGCTGATTATGCCATACAACTGACTTTGAGAAGCGAGGGTATTGTCATGACAGTTTTGGGAGTCTTCAGCTGGTGGATGGTCTTCGACTGGCCCGAAACTGCACGCTTCCTCGAAGCCGATGACCGAGTGCGTCTCCAGCGTCGACTGATACTCGACAAGCAGGGCCCAACGGCCGAGGGCTACGATAAGCGATACATCTACGAAGCCATCAAAGATTGGAAGACGTATGGTTACATGTTCATCTATATGGGCTGTTTGATGCCCCTATATGCTTTCTCACTGTTCCTGCCAACGTAAGTGTTGCGGCAAAGCCTTGACTCCGAGCAGCATTGACTTTGCGTTACAGAATCATCTACGGTATGGGTCATCATGGTACAATGGCTCAACTTCTTTCCGTCCCACCATACGCTTGCGCAGCCTTGGCAACGGTCGTCGTGGGCTTTACGGCCGATCACACGCGGTGGCGTGGCTACTGCAACATGGCCTCTGCCTCAATCGCCATCACTGGTTTCATCATTCTGCTTTCGACATCGAACTCGCAGGCCCAATACGCAGGCGTCTTTCTAGGAGCGATGGGCATCTACCCCGTAGTACCGAACTCCCTATCGTGGGTGTCCAACAATACAGAAGGTTCTCTGAAGCGAGCCATCGCTCTTGGCATGGTCATCGGCTGGGGAACCCTCAATGGTGCAGTCTCAAGCAACATTTACATGAGGGCCCAGTCACCACGTTACTGGACTGGTCACGCGGTTGTGCTAGCCTACCTTGTGCTGTTCCTACTCGGTGGCAGCGTTGTAATGCACGTGGCTCTGTTGCACGAGAACCGCAGAAGGAAGACGGGTCAGCGAGACAATATGCTGGCAGGTCTGACCGATGATGAGGTTTTGGTAAAGGGAGACAAGCGACCTGACTTTCATTACACTCTATAGGACCGAGACGACCATACATGATGGAATTACATGGGAAATACTTTGTTACATGGGAATTATTGGGAGATGACTATAGATTTAGAACATTATAGGTAATAGTAATTGGAGCAGCTAGACTATACATATAACCATGTACCGCTGTTATATCATTCGGACACAATCTCAATTTCCCGAGTGAGCCAAATGTGCCAATTATCCGCTGCGTGCGGGTTGCCAAACGGCGCCAGAGCCGCGACCCGGAATACATATTTGCCAGGCTTGATCTGCGTGCCGTCGGCCAGCTCGCCGAGCCACCAGGGCTGCACGGGCACGTCTCGCGGCAGGTTGTGGCTGGGGAACGACCACGTGTTGTCGAGATCGTGCATGTCCGGGTCGACAATGGGGTTGCTGGGCGTAAAGTGCTCCATGTAGTCGAAGCTCGGTGCGGAGCCGACAAACTTGTTCTGGCCGGGCACGGGGGGATACACCCACTCGCGCTCGCGGTAGCTGGCCTCGAAAATCTTTGTGCGTGTTAGCTGCTGGATGCTCGATGCTTCCCCTTAGTTAGTGGAGTTGAACACTTACATCTCAGGGATACTCGCGGGTGCCGAAGCGGAAGACGGAGTGTAGCTTGGGGAAGTCCTGCACTGTGGCAGACAGGTTGAAAGTAAACCTGCATTCAGTCAAGATCGTAGAGGCAGTCGAGCTCAAAAATATGAAGACACACGTTGACTTATCAACAAGGAACGTGTTGTTCCGGGCAGAGGTGATCTGCGGGTACCCGCTCTGCCTGAACCAAAGGTCCGGGATGTCCCGCTTGGGGTTGGCCGCGACGCCAAAGTACGGTGCCGAAAGCTCGTCGTCATTGCTTCCACTGATAAGGACCTTACCGCTATTGGCGGGGAGCCTGGAGGCGTTAAGACCCGTGGGCTCGCGGAAGTTGAACCTTGATATACGTCAGCCGCATTCTTCCTTGGTCGTAGAAGGATGGCAATATGTCCTACTGTACTTCAGAGTCTGCCCAGGTCTGAGGACGACCCTGCCACTTAGCAAGCTGACGTCTGGCCTGATTTTGAAGAGAATCAGCTCGACAAAGTCCTTGACACGTGGCGCATAATCTGTCTCGGACGCATTGGTGAACTTGGTCTCAAACTCAGCCGCATCCTGCACGGCGGAGCGGCACTCGACGTCTCCGTCGCCGTCCTAGTACTCGACCGTCTTTCCTGTGTTCGAGATCCGCGCCTGAAGTCGACGAGAGAAGTCAGGCCCGTGGACGCTCCGGCCGCCGCGCTTGTCAATATACAAGGCAGCGACGCCGGCGACGTGTGGAGTCGCCATGCTAGTGCCGCTGGCCTCGCGGTAGTGGCCGCCGGGCGCAGCGATTTCAGGCTTATGGCCAGGTCAAACGTAGAACCACACGAGGTGAATGTAGACGGCGTTGCACCGAGCGAGTTATAGATGCCGATGTAGTTTGTATCGGGACCGAGCGAGGAGTCAGCCGTGACTTTGCCCCCAGCGAGGACGGTCTCGACGATGGCCCGGTCAGCCGCGTTGGGTATCATGGCCTTTGAGCTATTGGCCTTGCCTAAGCCGAGGGAGCCCTCGTTTCAAGTGGGAATAACAACGACAACGCCATTGTCGACGATGAGGCTCGTGACCTCACCCCATGCCGTCTCGGTCTAGCCACCCAGACAACCAAAACTAGCAGAAATAATGTCGGCCTTAGCAAGGTCAGAACCAAGCGTGTTTCATCCAAATTTTGGAGTCAAACCTACGCCGTCCGCATGAGCCCTGATAAAAGCTTCGAAAATCGTCTGTACATCAGTGCTAACCTGGAAATTGTTAGCTGCGTGCACGGCAACGGTGGCCTATCAATTCACGCTGCCGAAGACCTTGTAAGAGTACAGCGTGGCTTCTAGAGCAACATTAATAGAGCGTTGGACGCTCCATTCATATCTCTGGATTGTTCTGTGTGGAAATACTTCCTTCTCATTGCCCTTCTCTCTAGTGATACCGGCAATATGTGCGCCGTGAGCCTGAGTATCCACGGGATCTTCATCTGGGACCTTCTCCTCGCAAGCCGCAGGCCAGTAAGCTAGGAACCAGGATTATCCGTGTCACTTGATAGAGTGCCATCCTCGCTAGCTCTCGCCTCTCTGTTTCTTGTCCAAACCTTCGATGGCGCCACCTTCTCACAGACATAATGACGGGCACAGCACTCACTAACCGGATTTCACTGACAGATACACACAACAAAAGTCCCAGACATGGGTCCGAAGAAAGCCTACTTTTATCACTGCCGGCATAACAACTGCCGCTCCACAGGCAATTAGATAAGGTTCAGTTCCTCCAATCTAACTATGCCAACGCAGCCAAGGTCGATATTGCAAGTATCCCATGGAAATAGAAAATGTGAGTTCTATTAAGCCTGAAGATATCTTCGTTACTAATTATGCTAGATATTGCGAGGATAACAAGCCAGGCTAAAATGTACTCAATCAAGCGGACCGAGCGATGGCGATGGACTTTCTTGGTCATCTCTATAAGAGATGAAAAATCATATCCGAAGAGATATCATGGGCATGCTGGCGCCAGTATAAGCAGCTATATGCTAACGTCACGGGGCGTTATGTACAGAAGGTCAAGTGCCGGGTCTAGGTTTTGCTAAGCAATAG
The DNA here is from genome assembly GCA_000732775.1 of Stachybotrys chlorohalonatus IBT 40285. Classification (NCBI taxonomy): domain Eukaryota; kingdom Fungi; phylum Ascomycota; class Sordariomycetes; order Hypocreales; family Stachybotryaceae; genus Stachybotrys; species Stachybotrys chlorohalonatus. Next base: position 113,764 of record KL659387.1, on the reverse strand, counting down.
GGTCTTGCATCGGAACACCATCTCAAGCAAAGGAAGGGAGAAGGAAGAGAAAGAGAGTTCGGGGCCAGCCTCGTTACTAAATAGCTGTAAGGGCGCCGACTCAACGCAGGTCTGGGACCAAGGTTGAAGCTATCGTTAAGAGAGTTCTACTCGGCCAACCGGCGAGGTCTGAGGAAAGGCCCATATAACCCGAGACAGTTCCGACGACCTGGTCGTCGTCTTCTTTTGCCTTCATCACCAGAGACCTCTCTTCCGTGCCTACCGGGACGGACACAGAGACTGTATGGTGGCCTGTTTTCCTACATCGCAGTATAGGCTTTCTAAACTATACTAGGTAATTATTGTCATGCCAGAAAGTGGCACCTAGTATGACAAGGGTCTTAGTCGGCAGGGGAAGAGCCCAACCGTCACCGCATCTCGAAGTGGATTTGTGCCTTCTTGAATCCCATGTTCCATTTTGGGACGCGTCTGTCTATCAGCGAAGTTCTGAAAGGTCTGATCACATAAGTCGCAACCAAGCCTGTAGCAATTGTGATCAGTGCTGAGGCCGAGGTAAAGGACTAAAATACAACGAGCAAGAAATATCATCTACCAAATTGGTTGCGCTCCTGCAGCTCCTGTGGCAACCAGCTAAGGTTTCCAGTGAAGACCACAAACAAACCCATCTTGAGCATCTTAGTGTATTTGCCATCAGTGCTGCCTTCTGAATCTTTGGCGAAGCTTGACACCTCCTCTCTTAAGGCATTAAATTCTGCTGGTGCTTCCTCGGGCAAATCCTCATCAAGCAGGATTTCGCGCTGCGCAAAAACCTTGATCCATCTGTAGGCAATGTAGGCGACTGTAGATCGATTATATACCTCACGCTGTGGAATTACAACCCATGCATTGCTGCCACTGGTACCCATCTTGGTGCGCAGCAGCGCGGAAATAGCAGATGCGTCCGGGTCGAGAGGTGGGTAGCCAAATGTTTCGTCTAGGCCGTTAGCAGCCAAAAACGCATGCAGTACTGCCACAGACACTTTGAAGCCTCGTAGAACCGTGGTGAGCGTCATTGCTGCGATGTGGCAGTGGACTTGTGAAGTCGAGTAGCTTTCACAGGGCAGAGTGGAATAGAAGGAGGATGGGGATGCCGCCACAAGGGGAGCATTTCCTCAAGGAGGTGGAGAGTGCCTCCTACGTGCTGACTATCAGCAATGCCTTGATACCATCGCCTAGGGTTCTAATACATCCCGTGTCAAACTCGGCCGACATCGATCGTGCCGGTCTCGCATGATCCATCCCACCAATGCCCCGTCCTGAACCCTGTAAAAGACCTGGATAGTCCTACCTATCATTGTACCGAGAATACAACGTGCTAAAGAAGCATTGTGGAGGCTCTGTACGTTACAGAACAAAATCTCGCGAAATAACAAATATGCAAGTCGACCACTTGAGTGAGAAATCTCGTATTCCCAGATCAAAGGATGCAGCTATACTCGAATAGGCCGGTGATTATAGACCCCTGGTACAACTGACAACGAGTTATAGATTCCTGTGCCGTAAAATGAGCGAGAATGGAGTTTGATCTACATCCAACGGCTGTTTCTTTTGCTGGCTGGGGGTCCAGCCTTTGACCGATAGATAATGAAATTGATCCCTACGATGACATTCATCCCCACCTCACCTTCAGCGAGCCTTGAGCTGCACAGGGATCTGCTTGACCATGAGTGTCTTGAGCTGACTCTCCTCAATGGTCATACATTCTAAGGATCGGATACGGCCAAAGCTAATAGAGATGGAGGGTAGAAAGCTCGACGTTACTCAAAAGATGGAAATACAATGAGATACATAGACTATAATCATTTACGGAGCTAGAGTATATATAAAATGCTCG
>KL659387.1:45652-111772 GCA_000732775.1 Stachybotrys chlorohalonatus IBT 40285 | reverse complement strand
CTAGGAACAGGAATTCACGTGATAACGTGGGTTCTTCCAACACGACTTACTATTATTCGCTCTTCACGTTTGCGCTATTGAAGAGCGTAGTTGATCAGTGTCGTTGGTATTGCATTTCAAATTCAACGCTGCACCTGCATCCGTCACTTACGCCGGATACCCTCTATATTTAACGCCTGGATGACATGGTTGTTCTTTCCTTCTACCCATGCCGTGCTTACGACTTCAGGAACGGCTTTTCCCTCTTGTAATGCAAAACGTGATGAGATTGGTCAACCCCTCGGAACATCAGCTCATAGCCAAGGGCGCCCTCGATCAAGCTGATGAGTAATGTTGGGGACATTGTTGTACTGCCAAAGAAGCCTTCCCCAAGAATTACGAGCTTGTCGTAAGCTGCTGTGGTGCGGAGGTTGGATTGGTGCAGCTTCATTTCAGGACCCGTACGCTGTGAAAAGGTTAGCGTTTAGTGCATTTCCAGAGACAAGTGAGGGGATTACCTTCTCGGACGAGGTCTGCGCCCATTTCTTGAGGTACGCATGCAGGAACTCGAGGGTGGGTGAATGGCTGCAATGGATCCTCGTTTCCTTTGCAGGGCCGGCGAAGACGTAAGTCATCAGCAGCGTATAGGGCGGCTGCGTGAACAGTTCGTCCGGACAAGCCAGGGTATTCGCATCTGGCATAGCGGAATTGCTGGTGCTTGCTATGTTTACTGATGGCACATACGCGGGCGGAAGCTCGGGTGCGTCTTGAGCCTTCCTAGAGGTTCCGGCGCCAGATGCCGCGTTGGTGCTGTTGATTGTGCCAAAACTCTCGATTCTAGAGGGGGTCTTGTCTGCTCCAAAAGCTAAAAGCAGCCGCTTGCGGAAGATTGTGGACGGCGCCGGCGAGCTGCGGCTGTTGGGTACGGAGATGATGAATCCGTGGCGAGCCGAGTCCCACGCAGTGAACGGTGAGCCGGAGTTTGCGACCTTGATGATCCGGTCAGCCTCGGTGTCGTAGGGATTTGCGACAGGAGAGAACTTGCCTCAATAAAGAGCTGCAGCTTGTGCGGTTGGGGTCCGCTCTCGATGCCATCAACGAGGGCTTGGATCCATACCTCACCCGCCGTGCTTGGAGCGCCATCGCCGTCAATCTCCAGCAGTGATGCCAGCGCGTCGCACCATGCCGTGACGGTGGACGTGACGCTCTTGACAAGATCACCGCGGTCGGGGTAGACAGGGCCCAAGTGCTCGAGTATCTCAGGCCAGGTAGGCTCGCAAGCAACGCGGAATCCAATGAGGTCGAATACGGTGGAAAAGCAAGGGCCTGGTCCTGCCGCATCGTCGACCCAGAATTTGCGGACGGCGATTGTCAGTTTGAGTAGGCTGATGTCTTGTCAGTGACGAGTGCCACAGCGAGGCGACCCAGGAAGGCAAATGCTTGTTACCCTGCTGAGGACATGATTACTCCCATGTTCCAAGGCCGTTATTGATGCAAAGGGAAGTTGTCTTAAGGATTGTTATTTAGAATTGACGGCATGGCCAGTTTCGAGATAAATTCATACCATCTTATATTTACTCTCCTTCATTTGCTTCATCATCAGACATACAGGTATTGCCCCAGGCCGTGGCTGTGTCAACCAGCGCATCCGCAGGTGGAGCACGTCTCCCAAAAGCGCTGGAAGCCAATTCAGCCCTGTCTCTCAGCTGGATGAGTGAGGCGCCCATGCCAAGCGTTGCTTTTGGTGGGCAATTCCAGCCGAGTTGCCACTGATCGACATTGCCTGGCATGGCCTGTAGGGACTTTGGGGTGCCCTGTTACAGTGAGCTGTCTATAAATTTAGAGCACTGGATGCTTGAAGTGGCTGCTTGCTGCGATCGCCGCCGTCAAGTGTGTCTCGAGACGTCAGATTTCACCAGCCAACCATGATTGTTTATCATGTCCACGTGCAAAAAGCTGACGATATTCTGGAAAATGGTTGGGAATAACTACCATCAGAAATGCAGTCTGAAATCATACTGTCTACCTTCTCTACTTCCAACACAGAACCTCCACTTGATAGACGGCAAATGATCCATCCTCTTCATCAATCCACCTCTTCAAATCCCTTTCCATGATTTCTATGCCATCTTCGCCCACCACCTTCTCCTCCGCTGTTTTCTCTCCCTCTGCCAATGGCCAAGCAACTGTGAGTCCGCGCATCGTCTTGCCGCCCTGCGAATCCGGATCCAGTCTTCCGAGGAGACCTTGTGCCCACCACTCGCGCTCTTCGGGGCTTGCGTAGATCTGCACACTGCCTCCAAGTTTCATCTTGCTTCGATCGAAGCCGGCCTGTCGCGCCCACGCATGCAACGCTCTGCACTCGTGAAAACCTGGTGCGCCGGACGAGCGTACCATGGCGTCGAGAGCACGTGCGTAAAAGTCAAGGCCAGGTAGGCGCGGATACCATGCTGTCGAGTCGGCTTCGCGCATGGCAAGGATGCCACCGGATTTGAGGAGACGATAAGCTTCCTTGATCGCTTTGACAGGATCGGGGATATGGATGAGTGTCTGCGAGGTGTAGATAACGTCGAAGCTGCCATCTGCAAAGGGCAGACCAGCCAGCACGTCGCCTGTCTGGAAGTCCAAAATTGGGTACTTTGAATGCGGATGGGCGGTAGAAGCATCGTCGATGACGCTTTGCGCCTGGTCAACGCCAACAACGCGGCCTTGGTTGCACTCCTCGGCAAATCCGGCAGTGATGGTTCCAGGCCCGCATCCAATGTCAAGGACATGGTCTGTAGGCCGAAGATGCGGGATCAAGAATGTCGCAGAGTTATGGATGGTGCGAGATTTGTGGCTAGAGAGCACAGACTGGGTATGGGCCATAGTGTAGGAGGACATGATGCTTGCGCGCAGTCTGTAAAGTGGTGAAGTTGTCAGCCTACGAATACGGCCGAGTAGATACTGCGTAACTCACTTATCAGGAGACTTATAGATACAGTTCACGAATATTGTTTGCGAATATGGATGAAACCGTTCGCGGATGAGGTGGGATTGAAGGGGGTTGATTCAGAAAATGGTTTGAGACGAGTCGATAGGCATGACCTCACAACTCTAGCTTCACTAAATTCTGACCCATTCTGCACCACGTCCCACTTTAACTCCCCAGCACGGTTGTTTTTAGAGAGAGGATTGCAGAAGCTGGCGCGGCAAACGGGAGATTCCTTCCTGGAACAAGGCTCATGTGGTCGCGATGCGTCTGCCGGTATCCGGCCGGCACATGCATCCCTCGTGGCTCAGTCTTCCCGAGACTGATCCGCTTACAATACAGAGGCCCCTGAACTGCGCCTTGGGCCGGGCCATGAGGTAGTTCGGCATCAACCTAAGCATCACCTGGCGGGGCACCAAAGCGCAATGGGCTGTGCTGACAGACCTTGGTTAGCATAAAGGCCCCCAACGGTCACTGCCGTTGTGTATCTGCATTCTGATATTCTTCTTTCTCGTTTTCTCAAGCAAATACAAGCCATGGATCAGCCACGCGACGACCGAACTCGCCGTTATCCCTCCAGGAAGACTCACGCCGAACCTTGGCGCCACATCGAAGCAGATGATCGGCGTCACTCACGGCCTGCACCTCGAGACGCTGACAAAATCCACAAGCGAGTCCACGTACCATGGCATCTCGACATATCCCACGGCGACCTGCAAAAAATTATTGCCGGCTTCCGTCCCCGCGACATGGACGACAAGTGGGCAGCCGTCACCAAGGGTCCCGACGAGCAGGGTATCTTCACCGTCATCATGCAGCGATCGTGGACGGGCAACCTTGTCCTTGCGCTAAAGGTCCGCACTGAGTTGAATTATCGGGGCAAGGTGAGAGGAGATCGTCCGGTGCAAACTACAGAGATCCTCTTTGAATCGCAGCACTTTGGGGATCTGCTGGATCAGACGCCGGAGCAGGAGGCCAAGGAGCTGGTGAGATGGCTATGCAAAGGGTTGCTGGACGTGAAGTTGCCATCTAAAGCATTACCATAAAGCGACAAGCCAGCGACAAGCCAGCTACATGAGAAGAATAACCATAGAAGTGGATAGACGGTACTGGCGAAAAGGATTGAAAGTTCACCGTGGTCAAGGGCATCTTCGCACAGAAATCCCAGCCTCGTCTATGGATTCATTAGTGGCTCTATCATACCGCCCATTACACTATTTCTTTATCAGATATCCAGGAAAGAATGTACTGCAACAGAGCCCTTCCTTATACGGGCACTGCAAATGCATTCACACGTCGTGCGCCCGAAACACAACCTGTCTGAAACCTCGACCCAGACTCAGGGAACACCACCGCCGTGTGCCTTCCACACAGCCAAAGTTCCGCCGGCTGCCCATTATGCAGGCAAGTGAACTCGCCCGCTTCGTCGAGGCTGCACCTGGCCTTTGTAACACCCACGATGCTGGCTACCCGTGACGTCGTGAGTTGAAGGTACGAGTAGCCCGCGTTTTGGGCATAGTAGTACAACGAGTAGGTGTCGAGTGTCGCAGGGGTTTGGATGAGGTCGACGGAGCCGCTGATGGGGTCGATGGCGAGACGCGCCGGCAGGATCGTCTGGCGGATGGTGAAGATGACGCCAATCTGGGCACCGGGCGGGATCCGGATGTCTTCGGCGAAGGCATTCTCGCCGACGGTGATGTATACGGTGGGTGTGGGCGCAGGGACAGGGGTTACGGTTGTGTACGCGACGTCGGTGGTGCTGGCGGTGGCCACGGTGTTGGTGACAGAGACGGTCTCGACGGCCTGGCTCACAGTAACGGTGGCAGTCGTTGTGATTAGCGAGATGGTATTGCCAATCTCAGTGAAGGAGATCGTCTCAATGGTAGACAGGATCGTGCTGGTGGACGGCGTCACAGTCGACGTCAACGTGCTGGTAGTAAACGGCGTAGCAGCCGTGCTCGTGCTCGGCGTGAACCCAACGCAGCTGCACGCCGACGAGTACTGGAAGATGTCGGTGCACGCGGCAGCATACTCGGGCATGTCGTAGTCCTCCTCGACCACGCCGCGCTTGACCGCCGTGGGCGCGGGTTGCGCCGTGATGGTCTGCGTCTCGAAGACGGTGCTCGTGGCGGTGGCATCCTCGGTGACGGTGACGGTGTAGTCGACAGTTTCGTATGCCAGGACAGGAATGGTTGTGGTGATGTTGTTGATGACGGTTGTGGACAGGGTCACGAGGGATACTTGGGTTGGGACAACGGTGGCGTATGCGGTTTCGAAGATGGTCCTGTGGCTATCAACATCACCGCAAGCATCAGTTGTCAACGGGGACTTACTCGGTGGCAGGCGTCTCAACAATAACCAGGTAGTCGCCACATTCGCTTTGTACCACAGCTACATGTTATATCAGTCCCGTATCTATTTAGAATATCGCAATTCTCTTACCATCCATGCAAGAGTCCTGTCTGCAGTGCACACACGGCGGCACCACAGCTCCCTGAGCACCCAGCACCACGGCCAACGAAGCCAGAACCGACGAGGTCTTCATAGCTAACTGCACGTTTTTCTTCGGAAAGAGCGGATACGGTGAGAAGAATAACAAAAACGCGAAATTCAGGTAACGAATGACTGGTCCTCGACAACAGACGAAGAACGCAGAACCCCCTTCCGGCTCACGAGCCCGTCCACTGCTCTTATATACGGACCGCCAAAATCGATGCATCTTGAGCGGCCACGAGTCGAGGCCCGTCACGATCGATCCACAGTACAGTTTCCTTTCCCAAGCTGATGTTCCCTTTCCGCGCGATCAATGCGGACGGCTCCTCCGCAACGTGGAAGCCAGGGCCCAGATTGGCGGATCAAAGAGCCGGACGCCAGGGGCCAGGCGGATTGCCCCGTCGATAGCGCCCAATAGCCCGGGCTCAGCCGCACGCACAGGGCTTAACGGGAGGCACCATTGCCTGTTCTGGCTTTTGTTTTATCGGTTCAAGCTTCTTTCGCGCGGATCTCGTAATATTACGCGACAGCCTTTGCGGGACAATCGATCCGGTGAGGCGGCTACCCCCGATGGACAATCGGCACGGCTGAGTAATTTCCAACGACATGCCTAATTGAGGCGGAAGTAGGGTGTAATATAACATCGTGCTACTGCCCGAAGGTTCTGCGCATCGCAAGCGAACCTCGGGGCCGTTGCCGGCAGACGAAAGAGTCATTTTCACGAGCGGGAGATGTCATGAGTACGGAAGCTTTCTTTACCTGGCCAAGGACTATGACCAGTTCGCTGCCTTTTGGCTATTCGCCCACATCGGGCCCGCACTTCGCAGCATTCATGAGGTTGAAGCCCACATATGTTGGACGGCTGGTCAATTATCAAGGTCTTGGCCTGGCACAACGCCAACGCCGCACAACCACTGCAACCACCTGCACAAATCCGTATATTTGCACGATAATGCGATCGCTAGCATCACATATTAGTGTAAAGCTTATAGTTCGTTTGCTCATTGCTGATCATGACTACATGTTCATTCTCGCGGGTAATGTAGGCGACCTGCAGCGACCTAAACCCACCACTGCTGAACACCACGTATCAACCTGGCATGCAGAGATACACGATACTCGGTCATCAGACATCATGTGCGATGCTGCACCCATGTAGTTCGATATCCTTTCCTTCCTACTCGCGGGACCAACGATCCAGTATGCACACCTTTACAAAAATGGCATCGAATGCCACCTCGCCAGCCAGGCTACCCCTCCAGGACATCACATGGCTCACCTACTGCTTTGGCATTCACAAGTTCTGGACCAACCGACATTGAGGCCTTGAGCTGAACACCCGCCTGGGATATTGGAGGTGATTGGACCGATAATGAGCGGTGCCGCAAGGTTGCAGTGGAAGTGAGGGGAAGGGCTCAGTGCCTTGACCGGTCTCGACGGGCCACTGCATACTTTCCTGCTCTGATTCATTCGTCAACATCTTATCTGTGGCAGGAGGACTGTCTCCCCCTTTATCTAGAACATGATTCCTTCTTCTTGCCCAACCATCCGTCACCAACGACGCTCAATCCAGATCACCAGGCCTTGTCTACTCAATTCATCATGACCGGCAAGCGCTCCAGACCCGCGAAGCAGAAATCTCCTCCCAAAACATCGTCTTTGTTTCCGTCTTTGCACGACCAGGTCTCAGCGCTCCTCCAAGAATACCACCTCACTTACGCTTTCCACCCCCACGACGATGCCACGTGCCTTAGAGAGCGCGATACCAATATCATGGGCCGCTTCGTCTGCCGCAACCCTTCATGCTCTTCCAATGGATGGTCTAGCAAAATGATTCCTGTTACAATTCGTCTGTACCAAGAAAACAAGTACAACGCCAGGGTCTACCACCAGCGATGCAAAAAATGCAATCATGTGAGCCGACCGACTTTAGATCACTCGTACGCCGAAAGAGTGGCATATTGGCTCGAAACGTGGGCTGGCGCAGACATACCGCGGCAGCCTTTTACGGGAAATAACGACCAGCCGCCACACGAAAGTCACCTTTGCGAGGGCTGCAGGGTAGGCCGTTGTAAAAAGGGTAGGATGCAGAACCTTGGATGACAAACTCCGTGGGGTAACATATCGAACATATCAAACAAGGGTCATGTAGGGTAGGCAGCGTAACAGCGGTGGCTTTGTGCCATTTCATGCATGTTTGGTACTCATTGTGTAGCTATACAATACATTTCGACCTCACTGTGGAGTGTCTTCAGCTGGATGTGAGGTGAGAATTGAACTGGCTTTCCATTTATGGTCGACTGCGTAGTGAATTTGCGATCGTGTAAATACTACAATAGTTCGGGCCTACCAAGATCTGACTCTCAAACAACAATAAATTAATAAATTAAAGGGGATCCAGATAATCTTTTACTAGATCTTAGAATCCAGGGCATTGGATGTTCACAGTTGACTCGCCAAAAGGGGAGGGAAAATTCCCGATGAACGTGATCGTGGTGTGTAAATGGACAAAAAGAAGGTCTCAGAGGGAGTCGAACCCTCGCTGCCAGAATCAGAATCTGGAGTCATGACCGTTAGACCATGAAACCTTGTCTTGATTTGATTTCAGTCAAGATATTTATTATTATATAGGTCAAATCAATTCATGGCTTTCCACATACAGCCCAGGAATGGCCCTATCACTGGTTACCATCCGGAAGCCTGTCAGAAGAAGTCCCATAGCTGGCCTCAATCACTATCGGCATTACCTGCGAATTTAGTTTATTTTGCAGGTAATTACACAACTCGCTTCAACTACCACGACCTTAAACAAAATTCACTGCAGACGATTCAGAAATGCTATTTTCGATTTTGTTTTCTCGCCTTGTAAAATACAAGCCCTACTTGTGATCTCGCTTGGCCTTCTTGGCTGGCCGCAGCTCCTCTTTGTAAAGACCGAAGAACTCCTCAGGCTCCGTTGGATGCTCACCAGTAACATCATGGAACGCTGTTGTCGAAATGTAATTTGTTTTGCCTTCGCGAACCAAGCTATAGTACTCCAAGATGTACTGCTGTTCAGATTGGTCGCTCTCTGATTGCGCCTTAAGCACACGTCTCGCCTCGGACCTGATCATGTTAGCCTGGAGAGAAAGAGAAAGTATTCTCCGAGCAGGATCACTTACTCTGAAATGTTTTCAAATCCCATTTCGGTTTTGAGGGCTTTGCTTGCGGCTGCTGCCAGCTCATTGCCTGCACATAGCATTGGCCCTGCATGCCGTTGTTAGTCATGATTATCCCCCCTAGATGACAAGCAATTGCACCTTACCCGTCACGATCATCATTTGCCCCCTGTGCTTGTCATCAAATCCATGCTTCCCCTTGCCTGTCAGCACATGGGCTGCAACGTTGGCAACATCCTATGCTTAAATGTCAGCGTTAGACTTTACGATGTATGTAGATGTAGTACCCCGAGTGCTACAGGAGCGAATTTGTGTTCCTCACCAATAGGCAGCGGTAGCATCCCCTCCTCTTTTGCTTGGGGAGCGTACAGGAGCAGGTTTTCGGCGTAGAAACCCGCACTTTCGGACGCGATAGTTAGCTAATCATTGCTAATTGAGACTGCGAACTTACCGGATCACACATGGTGAAGTGCCTGTTGGGGTACTAGTATCGCCCTTGGCCTGTAGCACGAGTGTCTCAAGCTCGATGAACTCTCGGAGACGAGGCTGCTTTTTCTTCTCCGCGTAGTCGCACCCAACCGAGCTGATAAGGCACACGTTGAGAACTCCGGCCTTCTTCGCCGCCTCAACTAACTCGACCGAGATGTCGTGCTTATTCTTGTGTGCAGGCGGGACTAGGCAGATTGTGTCGCAACCTGTGTCTTTGAGAGTCTTGACCATATCACGCACTCGGCCAGGAAGATGGGGCACGATGGTCACCCCAAGGCCTTTGAGCACTTGCACTCGTTCTGCATCGGGATCGAGAGTAAGACCAACGACTGCGTCGACCTTTCGTGAAAACTCGCGACGCTGTAGGATGAGCTCGGCAATGGCGAAGCCGGTATGACCGTCCACAGATGTAATGCAAATTTTACGAGTCATGGCCAGATGCTTTCTACCTCATTGTAGTATGAAGGGCCATCGCGAGAGCGGGAATCAATGAGGATATATACCTAAGGCGTTGTGACATCATTTGTACGCATGTTGGCGCTTTGCTCTGGGACTGACGTTGGTTCTGTCAATGACCACATCGGAAGTCCATATTCAGCGGACCATATCAGAAAATATTTGAGCCCCTGCGTTCCAAGAGCCGCGTCCAAGGGGGCTGGCTATACGCAAGGGTGTGTATGTGATTCGGAAATGATTTGCAGTTGCGCAGGATGTGCGGCAGGTGCAGGGCGGGAGGAGGTAAATGTCCGAGAGAATACTGCATCAGTGGTAGAGCCTTGAATTTCGCGAGTAGGCTGACCTCTAACTTAATCCTTACACACCCTCTATGTCAAATCATTCTTGTTACTCTGTGGAGACTAACAACGAGGCAGTGATTCTGCTAACTGGCAGGCACTGTGCTATTTATTATTGTTGGTCTCATCGAGCCTCATGTATAATATTCAATGCAACGAGAACATCGTATTGCGGTAGGCATATGCCCATAAGTAACATGGGAGATTTGGCTAGGATGTCCGTGTGTTGGCCTTTGCGACTTGTACTTGATATTCCAAGCATCAAGCTCGCGAATGACGAGGCCGATTTTATTGGTTCAGAAGCAGAGAAAATAAGCTTAGCACTTGCAAATCGGGTAGAAATGCTCCGGGCTATGAATCATTATTCGTGTGGCTGGTGCGCCTCGGTCAGAGACGCGGGGAATCACAAATGGCGATGAATGACCGCATCGTGTCGTAATCTGCCCGACATTCTATGACGCGACCGCACAGGGTTTGGGACTGAAATGATATTCCTGAACTGTATCATGCCAGTCAAGAACCCAATTGAGCGTTGAAGATATTTTTGATGTTCCTTAGATCATAAGTGCTACTGCATCACCTTTGTTGGTAAGTAAAGAATGAGCCTGGTCACAGGCCAATCCATCAGTTGCTTACGATATTGACCATCTCCGCCACTTCTTCTAGAGAATTATCAATCTTTCCAGCTTTGTGGCGTTTATAAATACCAAGAAATATGTCAAGACGTACAACAGTTCCGACTCAGCCCAGGCCCAACATGCCTGCGAGCTCTATATTCTTTTATGGCGTTGGAGCTGGACTACTTGGCGTTGCGACGTGCGTTTTCACGATACCGCCACCATAGGGAAAAAAATGCTAATAGCAGGTTGCACAGTATGACCATAGGGGAGAAAGTTGAGCAGTTCTTTACCATGCGGCCAAACTCGCTGGTTCCTGCCAAGACTCTGGGCCGACTCCTCGGCATCACCCCGACAAACGACAGTGAGATGTGGCGCTTGAACATGATAATGCACTACGGACAAGGCGCTGTAGCAGCAGTCATCCGGGCAGTCATGAGCTACAACGGGGTTCGAGGCCCTTTCAGCGACTTCATGTTTGTCGGTATACGGCTCCTGATCGACCAGACGCTGGAAAATTGGACCGGAGTTGGAGCACTACCCTGGTAGGATCTTCGAGTTCCCCAATCAAAGGGTTTGTCACTGATATCATAATAGGACCTGGCCAGTAAATGAGCAGGTTATCGACATCTTGCACAAGGCTGTGTTCGCGTTAAGCACAGGATATTTCACGGATAGGTGGATTCAGTAATGTCGAAGAACTCTTTGCAAGTCTCTACACAGGAAACTAGTGAGTGCCATTGAGAGATCATACTAAGAAGGAGTTGTGAAATTATGCTGCAGAATCGGCATATCTGTGCTAGACATGGACACTGCAAAAAGAGCGCATTCTAGTGTAGTCGCAGGTCCCATGAACATTGTTCATAAACGTAGTTCGTCGGTGATAATTAGCAAATAAGAATATGTAGCGGACTCGGTTGTACATACTGCCTTCAGAGGTATCCCGACGAGCCAGCATAAAGGCCTGTGTGAATATGCTGTTAGTAGATTAGTTGCCCAGAATATCAGAGCCTGGAAGAGCTTAGTGCCCTTTTTGATGACCAGCCCTTCCATGGATTATCTTGGGAGCACAGTTGGGCTCTAGCTTCAGTGTAATATGACAAAAGGTCGGCCTAGGTCCTTATGACACGTTAGAGATTTCGCCTCAAAATGGGGATGATGGCGTTCCTCTGTGTAATGCCTGACCATGATAACCCACGTCGAGAATGGCCGGTACTTCAAATGTTGCAGTCGCTCTCCTAACCGAATGTGTGCATTCTCGAACGACTGAACTCGGGCTCCATGGTTAGGCAGTGTTGTGGCCAAAAGAGCTGGGAATCACTCCACTTCTGTCATGCCTTGAGAGGATGATGACGGCGTACGTTCGAGAATTGGAAGATTTCTAGCACCGATTAACATTTGTGGATCGTCAAATAAGGCCTATCTTCTGGACATACCCCTCGTGCTTCCATCGATTAATCCTTTCATACTACTTCTCAAGTGATCGTAGGCAACACTCGCCAAGAGTCCCTTCTGGCCCCGCCCTTTGAAGATCCCCAAGGAAGGTTGCATTCACCCTACCTTACTAGAAGTTCCTGTGGCACTTTATGACAAATAAATGATTGGGAGCTTGGCTGAATTGTACCTTGTTCCGACCAACATGCGGGCAATTCGGAACGATGGGGCGTCTTCGAGTCTCAGGAGCTGAACAAGAATGAGGGGAACTGGGTTCCACGGGTAGCTGTGGCTATTATGCATGACTTTTCCAGGCGGAATGCTACAATCCGTGGCCCGTTTAAGGATATGCTGATGTTTGTTTGGCCATTGTTGATCATGCTGCCATGTGCACTTTCGGTAAACGATGCCATCAAATGCCGGTGCGTCGAACCATAGCACTAAACTTTACCTTTTTGAATTCAAAGCGAAACCGGAGATAGTATGGTTTGTGAAGACCAGGAAGCCAATAATCCATAGTTACTACAAGAGTTACATGACCGATGCACGCGACGGTCCGTTCGCCACGTCTAATAGGGCAATACCTACAAAAGCAAGTATGAGACGAGGTGAAGCTGCTAGGCCTATTGGTTTTGGGTTAAGCACTGCGGGATTTCATACAAGCCATTTGAGTTGCTTGCCTGGATGCCTCAGCCAATTCCTTTGTAGTATTCCACAAATTTGGTCACTCGTTCGGAGGTTGCCTGTTTGGAAGCGGGCGGAGAAGCTTCAGCACCAGTACCAAGGATATAACACGGGCGCAGATGCAACCTGTCTGATTAGGCTCCGAACATCGATCATATATCCTGGAAACCAACCTATTACTCGCCTATCTACCGATGATGCTACCAATACTACTGGTTGTTAGTTTCGCAGCCCATGCTGCTGCCCAGCATTCTGCTGCGTTAGAGCCTGAGATCCACCCCAAGCTCTCCTGGAAGCGATGCAGCGGGACAGGGTGCGAAACTGTCAATGGCGAGATTGTTATAGATTCCAACTGGCGCTGGCTTCACGAAGTTGACGGCGACGAAAATTGCTTCGAATGGAATGTGTGGAATGATGACGTTTGCAACAGCGTAGAGTCTTGCACGGAAGGCTGCGCGCTGGATGGAGCTAATTACAGAAGAACTTATGGTATCACTGCACGTAATAGCAGCCTGTCTATGCGGTATTTGACGTACTTCGACTTCGCGTAAGTTTATTTTCAGCCTCCTAAAAGACAGGAGCTGACCAGCATCTGAACAGGTCCAACTCCAACTCACGCGTGTTTCTCATGCAAGACGAAGAAACTTACCAAACATTTACGCTGCTTGGTAACGAGATTGCCGTGGATGTCGACCTTTCAACTGTAGTATGCGGTATTAACGCCGCGTTTTACTTTGTAGCCATGGAAGCAGATGGAGGAATGGCCAGCTATCCGTCCAACCGAGCCGGAGCCAAATACGGTACTGGCTATTGCGATGCCAGCTGCCCTCAAAGCAGCAAGTTCAACGGTGGAAGAGTAAGGTAAACTTAAATAACGAGTCGTTACGTGTAAATTGATCGTTCGCAGGCAAACTATGATGATTGGACGCCTTCAGAAACGGATGAGGCGAATGGCAGGGGACGCTATGGGTCTTGCTGTGCCGAGTTCGACGTGCTGTGAGTCTTGGACGCCAATGCTTGGTGTAAACGCAGGCTGATCGGTGCACGGCACTCAGGAACTCGAATGCCTTTTCTTACTCGATGTCGTCTAAGCCATGCATCGATCTCGACTATCATGTTTGCGAAGAACCTTATTGCGACTACGAGCGAGGTTTCTTCCAGCGAAGCGTAACTTGCGACAAGTATGGCTGTGAATATTCACCATATAGACTAGGCATTCTCGACTTTTACGGTAGCAATGGGACAGTGAATACAAATCGGTCTTTCACGCAAGTTCGCACCTCGTGTTTGATGATCTTGTTTTAACTCTATAGCAGGGTCGTTACACAATTCGATGAAGCCAAGGTCTCGCAGTTCTTCATACAGGACGGCCAGAAAATCGAACTCCCAACACCAGCTGTACCCGATTTTCCAGATGATAACGGCTTAACAGAAGACTATTGTCGTGCCAGAACATGGAAGTTCCAAGAGTGGGATCGTTTCGAGCAGGTAGGAGGCTTCGAGCAGCATGTGGCAGCGCTGCAACAGCCCATGGTGTTGGCGATGGCCATCACGGACGATGTAAGTCACAAACCGCTCCTCGGTCTTGTCACGGTACTGACTGCGGCTAGCACTGGGCTCATAACCTCTGGCTTGATAGTGTCTGGCCATTGGACGCACCTGGAATGCCTGGCGCTCAAAGAGGCCCATGCATCCCCGAATTCAACAATCCATCATACCTCTCGGCAGAAGGATATTTCTCGGAAGTTATTTGGTCGAATATTCGTTTCGGCCCTATTGGCACTACAGTCGACGTGTAGGCAGGGGTCTGGGATGTTGCTACAGTGTGCATAGAGCTTTTGTCAACCGAGGACAAGTCATTGATTTAATGCCATATAAATTGGCAAACAAAGAGACGACCCAGCAGCGGCATGATAATATCTCGAGAATACAGGCTCATTGTGACAATAGAGAGCCTATCCTCTAGTAAATTTTTGCTTCAGTACAAAACGTCCTGACCAAAATCATTTTCATCACTACAGAATCCTAAAGAGCTCCATTGGCTTGCCGGATGAGATCCGCGGCATACTCAGCGACGGCATATACAGTAGCTTGCGTATGGGCAGCCGGTATCAGTGGTATGATACTGGCATCTACCACCCACAGCCCCTGCACCCCGTACACACGCAGCTGATCATCCACCACGCCGCCCAGGTCTCGCGGCAGTAAAGCGGCCGTTCCAACAGGGTGAGAAAAGGTTGGAGTGAGGAGTGACTCCCTCAAAACTTGTTCAATTTCCATATCTGAATCAACTGTTGGGCCGGGGACTGTTTCTACAGGTTCAAGCGACGCCACGCTGTCCGATGCCATGAACTCGCGTGCTTTTCGGAGCCCGAGACGGGCGAGAACAGTGTCGACAGGATTCGCGTTAGCATTGAAGTTGATAAGGGGCGGATGAATTGGGTTAGGGTCAGTGCTATTAATGTGAATTGTCCCTCGAGACAGTGGTTTTTGAACAGCAACCGGGACGGCGGTGCTACCACCGAATGTTATCTCGACAACCCCGGCTTGAGGACTTAAGAATTGGGATTGCAGGATTTTCTGCTGTGCGAGATAGCCATTTAGAAGAGCTGGGTTCTCTGCGTAGATGGTAGGGAGGAAAGCGAGCGGATCTTGCGCTTCGAGACTGTTGGCAATGGACTCATGACGGGAATCTAGATTCTGGAGTGACTCAAAAACAATGCGGTTGCCCCAGGCGTGTGAGAATGGACCAGTCCTGTTGGCGCTGTACTCTTCCCATGCGGCGTCGTAAAAGTCTGGGTCATACATTGAGTTTGGGTTGACCGCAGTGTCATTGTTGACTAAAGCGTCATTCAGCAAACGTCGCCAAAGCAGCAGAAAGGGAGCAACGGAATTTGGCTTACACTGGTAGAAGAGGATGAAGGACGGGTGATCCTGGAAGTTTGCACCGACTCCCGGGGCATCAACCAAAACGTTGATACCTAATGAATGCAAGAGCCTTGCTGGTCCAATACCAGAGAGCTGGAGAATGCGAGGCGTATTGACAGCACCCGCTGCCAGAACGACGTTCTTTGAAGAAACGAATTTCACCTTGCCTGTGTCGCGACTTGCAATCTTAACACCAGCGGTAGTCGTGCCATCGAATTTGACCGCTGCCCCGTAGTGCCGGATGAGAAGGTCAAGGTTACGACGATTGCTGACTGGGTTGAAGTAGGCTGTTTCTGCGTATGAGCGCACAGACTCTACCCCGTCCGAGCTCTGAGGGATCCAGGCAATGCCTACGTTCTTGCCATCGGCGCCGTCGCGGAGGACGCTTGCGTTGATGTCTTCGATCCAAGCTTGTGCTTGTAGGTCTGTCCTGTCCGGTCAGACGGGGATTTGCGGTCCAAGGGATATCTGTGAGTCGGGGCGAACGGTCTGGTGCAGCTAGATAACAAATACACACGGTTACGCACCTGCTGCTGACCACTGCCACGCGGGATATCCAACACGGATTGGACCATTACCATAGGCATCCGGTGTCCATTCGTACCCATATCGTCCCACATACCCTCTGGGCGGAGGCGCAAACGTCGACGACTTGCGAAAGTACCGAAGCAGCTTCCTCCAGCCCCAACCAACATTGCCCAGCTTCTCCCACGAGTCGTAGTCAATGGCAGACCCGCGATCCCAAGCCATTCCGTTGATGGCCGAGCTGCCGCCCACGACGTTGCCAATGGGCAGCTCGGCGACGCGGTTGGCGAGGTGGACCTGAGGCACCGAAAACATGTTGTAGCGGCGTGGAGTTTGGTCTTGGGTCGCAAAGTAAGGGACGGTGACGTTGATTGTGTTTGCAAAGTCGCCGTGCTCGATGACGAGCACGTTATCTAATCCACGGTCTAATTAGCACGTTTCCCCGTGCTCTCAAGTGATGCATACTGCTCTTGTCTTCACTCAGTCGGTTGGCAACCACCAGCCCGCTTGTCCCACCTCCTACAACAATGTAGTCATAGTGTGGCTGGATGGACTCCAAGCTTCGGTGCACTGATCTTGGCAAGCATGATCCCAGCCCTAGCAGGGCAAAGAATCCAAAGGTGGTTCGAGTCATAGTGATTGAAGGCATTCTTAGTGATGTTCAGGTTATCATGATAAAGAGACAAGTGAAGCCCAAGTTTACACGCAGTACAGAGCAATCCGGGAGAACTAGCTGGTCACCCCGCACACTGGGCGCCTGCTTGTCTGATGATCTTAGCCAGAATGTGATGCCGGCGTTACCTTGCTTATGTCACTGAGGGGATTTGGATTATGCTGGGCGGCACAACTGCGACCTGCATGCGGGCTGAAAGATGACCAGAATGGGTGCATATTGTGCTTACTGTCAGCGGCGCTACCACTCTATAGACTCATCTCGTCTATACCTTTAGAATATCTTCCCCCCTAAGCTCCCTCTCCTTCATCCTCTCCATCCACTCCCACTCCCACTTTTTGCCTTCTCGAAACTGTTTGAGCTTTTCATCGTCCCAATCCGGATGTTTCCACGAGAATGGAATGTCAATCATACTCAATTGATAACTCATCCAGATTGGTCTCCAGTGCTTGCTGTAGTACAGGTCTCCAGCCTTGACCTTCTCCGGGTCAGTCCTCGCCCAAGCATCCTTATCTACGGGCGACCACCCCATTGGTTGGGGTGGGTGAACATGGTAATAAGAGCTTCCATGGGCCAGGTGGTCTACCCGGACAGCATGCATCCTGGCAGCGTCTTCGGCGGCCGTGTCGCTAAGCTGGAGTTTCCACCCTGCAGGTTTGCCTTCTGGTACCGCGAGAAATGGAGGAATGGAGATGTCATCTCTGGGATGGCTTGGTTTGTTTTCCACACTGTCTCGCCAATGCTTGTCCAGTGCTCTGGCTCGTTCGGCGAGATGAAAACTGTCGTTGCTAAGCGTCTTTGCAAACCTGAACATGGCATTGATGGTGTCTTTAGCCTCGGCGAAGTCGAGAACCAGTTTGGTGAGGTCGCCGCGAGTCTCCAGCGACAAGAGGATGTCAGAGTAGCACTCCAAGTTCGTTGAAGAGTCAGTCGGTTGGGGACTTGTCCTCAGTAGAGCTACAAGGTAACCGACTAACCCAATGGTTCAGCTAATGCTCCTCAATCACGTGTTGGGTGATGGGCCTACCTTCTCTCACAGCGTCATTTAGATGAGGGGCTGGCGGCTGGTAGTCGATGGGAACTCGGGGCCAATAATCCTCATTCAGATTCTCACTGGGATCTGGTCGTGTCGACGGGTTTCCGGCAGCTGCAGTGGCGCATATGGCATTTGTGTCAAAGGTGCCACCAAAGGGGCTTGTAACAACATACGATGATTCCATGGCCCTGCTCCTAAGCTTCTCATCGCCTGAAGAGGGATGGGCACGAATTCCCAGCAGTCACGACGGGAGCGCCGCATTTATAGCTGCTGCTGGGGCTCTCTAGCTGTTAGTTTCAGTGGATCGTGCATGAAGCCCAGCTGGTCTGTGGCCCGAATTTCGGACGTTGGCCAGGCTGATGTATAATTACGGATGCCTGTCAATCATCACTAGCCTACCCACATGGCCTGTGGCTGGGCGAATTAATGGTAGTAGCGCTGCCATGGGGACACGGTGCACTACCTCAACGGCCTTTTGTCCCTGCTCATGGGAATGTGACGCTATTGATGGGCGTCGGCTGCCTAAAAATTCACGTTTTTACTCCCACAGTCGGGCTTATTTGGTGGTTTCCTAGAGGTACACATCGGGATCCTTGATTCACGATGTAGTAAACGAACCGCGGAGCTCGTGAAGTCGCAAGCAACAGGGTCCACGTTTCCTGTTCAAGCAAACGAGGCAACAAGGTTATCCTGTTCAATTAAGAATTCCATTTGATAGCTAGGTCTTTGAACTCAACAGTCAACGGCTCTCCCTCGCCCGGCTTCGCAGCATACGCCTCCACCTGGACGTCCCAGGCATCACCATACCCAAATGGCCAGTTAATCTCTCGCAGCGGCAATTTGCGCTCCCCAACCACCTGGTACACCCAAAGGCTGTCTCCGAGCTCATCCACGTTCTTCTCCACGCTCAGTGTTGCCCACGTCTCCCCGGCAACGAACTCAGCGCTGGGCTCAGCGCTCACCGGCGAAATGCTCCAGTCTGAGTACGCATCGGTCCCCACGGTGCCGAAATAGAGAGCATCTTGGTAATACTCGATGCCTGTCTTGATCCACTTGGGCGGGGTGCTGGTGATGGCCGCGGAGTCGGTAGGGTACAGGGCGAGGACGATGCCTGCCTGGTCATAACGCGTCTGGGGAGTGAAGCGGAAAGAGACCGTGGCAGACACAAATTCCTTGAGCGGGTTCTTGATCACGCTGTTTTCATGTGCCGCCGTGGGTGCTGTTCTCGGCTGTCAGCAGCGGGCGTACCTAGGAAGTCGGAAGACGCGGCCACTGACCATTGTAGACATCGGTGGAAGGAGGCTTGCGCCAGAGATCGGTACCCGACTTGGCCGTGATAGTGAACGCCATGGCAAATGGTTTTCATCCGTTAATGATGTAGAGACTATAAGAAGCGAAATAATTAATGTCAAAGAATTTGCATTACCAGTCGTGATGCGGGGGATCACTATAAAGGCGGGGTGAGGTGGGCTTCTGGTTGAGATGGTGTAATACGAACCGATACGAGGCTAGCACACCATCTGTACTGCACTCATCTCTTACCCGTTGGGCTAGTCCGTGGCTGTGCCTCGTAAGCCCAACTTAGAGCACACCTCTAAGTTGGTCTCAAAACCCTGTTGCAGCATCAAAACTGCCGACGCACCCACTAGCACTGCAAATTACTAGGAAATGCGATAATTCTTGTTTTGCTTTGCAAAAGAGCATTTCTTTTTACATCAGTCAATTCCATACGGCCATAAGATTATTATAGTGTTGAGAAATTTAAATTGAGCTAAAATTGCAATATAATAATGGCTTATAAGATATCAACCCCCCTATCTTCAGCAATAATAATAAAATCCTCAATACTATCTTCCTTATTCATTTATGTATCATTTTGATCGTCTTAATGAGCTTTTTCTTCCTAGAGTAGTCATTCCTTTTGAAATGCGGTGAGGTCGGGTTGAAGCTGCTTCTAAACTGACTCTTAAGATAACCCAGCAGCGCAGGGTGTCCCTGACCTTCGAGGCAAAGGCTCAATTTGAGGCAATACTAAAGGCGGCGGCGATGATAGATATAGGCTAATAAATTCATCTATATCAAGTTCTTCTTCGTCATGGCTGTTATAAGCATTATCATCCAATGCAGATGCCTCTGAGTTGCCCTCTAAATCAGAGAGATCATCATCCTGCATAGGATCTTCAAGGGCAGCAGCAGCAGTAGTCTCAGGGGCACAATGATTTTGATTGCAATATTCTTAATGCGATGATTGATGTCTTTTTTCTGGGCCTTGAGGTCAATGTAAGTCTATAAGGCCTGATTTTCTTCAAGCCAAGCTATAAAGGTAAGACCTTTCCTACCCTTTCCTTAAGCAACAGCTTTGCTCTCATGCCACTGCGAATCAAGATTGTCAAGTTCCTTGATCATGAACTTCCTTATATTAAGAGCTGCCTTCCTTATTGCCCTAGGGTGTTAAGAAGTTGTTCAAGGAATGCCTTTTCTAATAATTCACCCTTGGAAATGCTAGTTATAAAATGGCCCTTAGTATTTGGTTTGATGATCGTGCCGCGCTGCCGTTTGCTGGCATAAGCCTCGATATGCCTTTGCATATATTAAAAATAGATTTCCCTGTCTCTCTGCATCATTGAGGCCTTATTGAGGGCAGCTTGTGCATTCTTTAATGCCCTGCGAGTAGGTGAGTCCTTAGGGAGGTTGAGGTCTTGAGAAATCTGCTCCATAAAAGCTGCAATGGCGATGAATTATTGATCTTGTGGTATATGATCTTGAAGCTCGGAAGGTATAATATCATGATAAGATATCTTCTTCAATACGAGTTTTCTCAGGACTTTGTTGGCTATAATAGGCCAAAGACCAGTCTCTGAGAAGGCCTTGGTCATGTTCTTGGTCAAGAACCCAGCATTGAAGATCTTGTGGAATTTTTAAAGGAAAGAGAGATGATTAAAGATTAAATGGCCATCTCGAAAATGTTTTTGAATCACCTTTTGATGCCGCTTTTTAAGGGATTGAAAAACGCCTACATCAAGAAGTTGTATCAGATGTGTGGAATATGAAGGAAATCGAATGATCAGGATATCAAATGATAGACAATAACGCACATAATGAAGATCAATATGGCTAGTGAAGCTATCTAGAATAAGAAGGCGATAAATTGTTTTGCGGATTAGGGGGGGTTGTAGAGGAATAGGGGTTTGATTTGCATTACCTTTGGCATCAAAAAAATGCTTATCGTAGCCAAACCAATCCACCAACAAGACCCCTAAGCTTTTGACCTTTGCTGAGGCTTTCCATGATGCCTTATTGAAGGCATGGAGCCAATCTAGTGTAATTTCCGTATTGCTGAAGCCTATATCTGATCTGGCGAACCTTATCTCCCTATGCCCTAGGACCGAGGCCTAGTGTGTTGTTTGGTATGATTTGAATATAAGCCACCGTGGAATACTATCGCCAATGGCATTAGCACAACCCAGCAGTGTATAGGTCTCCCTGTTACCTGGGCTGGCCACTCGAGGGCATTGACTTTGTGTTGTGTAGGTTATAATAACGAAAAATCGGCTTCCAAGCATACCAATTAGAATACCACATTCATCCTCATTCCATTCCGCTAAAGGGCCAATATTATAGCATTGGACAACCTTAGCAAGCCTCTTAAACCACTGTCTTATATATTCAATATTACTGGCTTTAAAAATGGCTCTTTCCTTACCTAGGGCCTTGATTGTAGTCCTTTTCAATTCCAGGTGACATTTGCAGAACCGAGGATACCAATTTCTTCGTATGTTATTGAGAAATCGGTCTATTACTGGGCCTGACCCTCGGCGGCTTTATATGAGGTCGGTGATGGCGTTGATGATGTCAATCCGAATTGCCCGGAAGCCCGGATAACTCAAGAAAAGCTATGTGGTCACATAAGGCTGCCTCCTTGGCCAGATCCAGCAGTCCCGGCCGGCCGCCGGCGCCAGCATTAGCCTCATTCCCTTGCTTTTTGATAGCTTTGATCCCTCGGCACAATAATATCTCACTTATCCCATGTTGACAGGCGAATTCGCATTGTGAAAGAAGCTTCCGAGGTGATCCGGCTGTGCCGCGATCAGGGTTGTATCGGGCCTCTTGAAGGTTGAGATACCTCATAGCCAGGACCTTTGGGGTTGTCTGAGCCTTTCTTGGCATTTCGATACGTTTTATTCACTTTGTGAGACTCGTAGGATTAAATTTATATAGAAAATGTGGCATGGGGCGATTTTTTCCCTATAGAAATTATGAATCGGCTGCGTCGGAGGTTTTGATGCTGCGACAGGGTTTTGAGCCCAACGGGTAATTTGCTCTTCAGATCTAGGATCTAGTTGGGTCGTGAAGTGTCAGCTCAAGTCTTGGCACCAATTCCCATTCTGGCTGTAATAAGGCCGACAACCAACGTATCCAAAAATGAATTGCTAGCACTATATGCTTCGGCCATCACCATTGCGGAGATTTAAAACTTCAATAGCCATTAGGTAGGAGAGATTCGAAAGCATTCTTTTGAACGAGGTTACGCCGTGATCGACAGACAAAGATGGTTTAAATGAACTGCCGCATCCACCGGCAGCTCGTTTCCGCTTCCAGGTATCGACAATGCAGGCAGCTCGGAACAATCAGTTCCAGTAGCTAATGCCTACAGCATACTTCGCCGGACTGGTTATTCATCGGCGGAAGTGCATATTGGCACCTTCCGACATGTCCTAATAAGGCAATGTGACACTTTATCCCACTCAAATCCCCGGTGCCCTCCTCTGTGCCGAATGCGACTGCGTAAGATGCCATTCGACCGAGCGTGTAATATCCATCATGTCTTGAAACAGCTGTAACTTGGCTCAAGAAAGAGAAAAAGGTTAAATAGCTGCAATTTCTTACAGCAATGGATCGACATTGTAAGTCTCAAGCCCGAGTGAAAGGTGTCCCTTTCCAAAATGCAGCTTTCCAAGATCGCCATAGGCGCTGTTCTGGTCAACATCACATGTGCCCAGCAGGTTAGATTCAGTGAGTTATAGGCTGCGTCTAGTCTCAACAGCAGGAAGCTTACTTTCAACAGTGCCGCTTGGTGACTCCATCACCGAGAGCGCGTGCTGGCGAGCCAAGGTCTGGGACCAGCTCTCCGCCGCTGGCCTGGCCTCCTCGGTCGACTTTGTCGGGTCCATGACCAACAACCTCCTCAACTGCAGAGCCACATCGGCCAACTTCGACACCGGTCATGAGGGCCACTCCGGCTGGCTGAGCATCGACATTGCCAACAACTACCTGCAGGGGTGGCTGGCAAGCTACCAACCGCAGATCATCAACGTTCACTTGGGAACCAATGATGTCTTCCAAGGCCAAACAACTGATGCGATTGTTGCATCCTATAGCAGGATAGTGCAACTAGCGAGAGCGTCCAATCCGAGTATCAAGATTATCGTAATGCTTCACCCCAAAGATATTGTCGGACCCTATGGCTGATACCGTTTAGTTTGACAAAATCATCCCTGCTTCGTTCAATAACGCCGCCATCGCCGCCCTCAACGCCCGCATTCCCGCTTGGGCTGCAAGCCTCAATTCGACCGACTCGCCCATCTGGATTGCCGACTGTTCCAGTGACGCTGGCTTCTCGCAAAGCTTTTTGCGTGACGGCGTGCACACTAACGATCAAGGGGATGAATTTATGGCCCGCCAAATTGGGCCCAGGCTATTGCGGGCTGTGCAAGACTCCCTTGCTTGAACGAGTTGTTGGAAAACATGAAGCAGGAGGGAGATTTACGAATAAGCAACCCCGACTAGATTGTTCACATACATAAATACAAATACAAGCTTGGTGATCTAATGTAGTGGTCCGGAACGTAAGTTTGACAATATGTCTCCTCCTGAGGCTGACAGACCTTTGCAATTTGGATCGTGTAGGTCGAATAAATTGAGGGAATCCATGGCTAAATCCACAGCCCAAGTGTCTTTTCGGTAGGATTTGCAACCAGTGCCGAAGGCTTAGGTGTCGACTTGGGTGGACTTTGTTGAACAGGGATGTGTGCAACAACCGTGATGGCTAGGATTTTAGAATGAGCAAGACATGATCCGACAACGAGAAATGTTCCAATGCGAACCAAGCAAATGGAGTGACAAGGCGAAAAGAAGAAGTTGACAAACTGATGGCGGAGGCATTGTGCAAAGTGGCTCTTCTGTTTGCAATTCATGCCCTGAACAAAACAGTGTCGCCTTGTACTTCGTCTGTGGCGGACTCGTGGTGCCTGACGCACCAACCATCAAATGCCTGCAACAAACGCTGCATCACTCCATCTTTGATGCCCTTCATTGTTAGTGTAGTGACATCGTTCTTTTTGGATGGGTGGAACATGACTGTCTCTTGTGGATATATATCGCCGTTCGACTCCCTTTTCCTTGTCACCACGGTGGTTTGAAGACAATGCGACCTGTTTGATGCGGCCTTTTCCACCTGTAACACAACCATGAGGTTACAATTCAACATAAGTCCCCGTCGGAGAAGTTGATGTACCGCATTCTCAATATGCGACTCTACGACAGCGAGATGGAGGGAATGGTCAAGCAACTGACGGAACCAAATTCAGTGTATAGCCCCGGACGACGCTATCTCCAAGAGCTGGAATATGAAATAGACCGCGTTGAGCTATGGGTGTGGCGGGGAGTCAGTGCAGAAGTCAGAGACCACCTATACCACGCAGGGTCTACTGCAAGAGGGCAAGCAGGACGCAGGTGTATCAGAACTATTGCTCATGGGAATATTAGGTAGCGCTAGCAGAAGTTGGGCGTATGGAACCCTGAGTGGGGGTTTTCTGGAAACGAGAACAGCGAAGACACACAACTACAGAGCGATCTGAATCAATGGAAGTGGTGGTGGCAGCAGGGTGAGGCTTCAGCCGAGTGGCTGGACGTTCCTAACCTGCTCACGTTGAATGAGCAGCATCCCCTGACTCGCTCCGTTAAGGCACGCAGCGGCCACCGTGACCGCACACGTGGTAGGGTGTTTCCGCGGCGCGTCCGCGGCACGATTCCTCGGTCTCCGGTGCAGAAGAGTTTATCATGTCTCGGCTTTGGTTCAATTACGAGGTCGACAACGTGGAGGACTTGTGGCGGCATAAGCGCCTTCCGGCTGATGCAAAGGATTCGTATGGGCGCAGGGACGTCAAGACAATCTGGATAAAAAACCGTATCTGGAAGGCGGAGTGGCACAAGCCAATGAAGAATATCATGGTTGGGTGGAGGTGGCCCCAGGAGAGTATCAGGCTCGAATTTCATGATCTCTCAAAACTCAACGATTTGACAGCCATAACATTCGCGCCGTCCGAAAAGGAAGCACTTAAAGCTCTTGGGCCTCTGCGTCCGAGACCTTCGTTGACATCAACACAAGGCCTGTATCTTCACAACCCCTTGCTCCTGCCCTATGAGAAAACCATGACCCCCGCGGCAGGGGCAGTCTCATGGCCGGACTTCAAGATGAAGACGAATGGTAAGCAAACGGTTTCGACGCTGCAGCATCTCGAAACCAAGAATCAACTGGGCACAAAGCGTCCGCGCAGTTCCTTCTCTCGTTCGCAAAGCCAGGATCCCGTCGACTACGATCAAGGCACTCCAACAGCAGTGCAAGCAGCGACAGATCAGGGAGCATCGTAGCTCAAGGTTTAGCATGCTACCAACATTTTGGATGGGAAGAGTTCGTTCAGATCTTATTAGCGACACAGTCTTTGTTCCCAGGACCATGTACCCATCTCTAATTCCCTGCTGGGCAACTGAAGAGATACCAAGAATATGTCGTTCTCGCTGTGCAAGCATCGTGGGCGCCGTAGATCTAGAGACAGATTAAACTGGAACAGTAAGTACGACGACAGGTGTGTCCATGCCTATAGTCGTATATGGCAGACCACGATTCCCGATAGAATAAAGAAGATAGGTTGCAAATACTGTAGAGCAAACCATATTCCAATACACAGGACGCCTATTCAGCGTAGATCATGCAATAGAGATCCCGAGAAATTCGGGCTAGGTTAAAGGAGCTGGCCTCGAGAAACCAGTAGCGACGATAATATCAGGACACTCTTCATATAAAGGTTTCGACATAGAGAAAATAGTTTGTAAAAGAAGTGTGAGTTGTGTGTAAGTGATGAATATGTGATTTCCATTCCACTGCGCGGAATGACAATAGCAATGGGAGCTGCGGGATGTTAACAGTGATGGAAGCAGTAAATATCCAACCGGGAGCATTTGCGGTGCAAAACCCCAACATAAATTTCTCGTCTAACAAGAATTTAAATTATTGTCTGCTCACCATCTATGCCTAATCATTTAATTCGTTCTTGAAGTCTTTGCAGCATAATTTACCGCATTACTTACTTCACTCAATTGAGACAAAGGTTCTTAACCTCTCCGCCTAATCTTCTCAAAGAACTGTAACATGTGGGCCTGCTATAAATCAGTTGAGAACTTTTGCTGATAAGGATGCGCTCGGGCATGCAGTGAGTCACCAACGTGTTCTGCCCGCGGACACAACAGCCGGTGCTTCTTTCATTCTTCCATGCCAGATCACAATCGCCATGACGGGCATCGTGACCAAGACCGATTTGGTCATCAGCGACCGCAATGGCATCACGGAAAACACCCACTCGATACACGCCGCCGTTGTGGACGCCAAGGGCCGGCTTCTGTACTCGCTTGGCAACCCGAACCGCATGACCCTGATTCGTTCCGCGGCGAAACCAGCTCAGGCTCTTGCCGTGGTGGAGACAGGCGCTTTGGAGCAGTTCGGCTTCGACGAGGCGGATTTGGCGCTTATGTGCGCATCCCATAACAGCGAGGATCGCCACGTCGAACGCGCAAGGCGTATGCTTGCCAAGAGTGGCGCGACGGAGGATCATCTGCGTTGTGGAAGCCATCCAGCGCTTTCTCCAGTGGTGAACAGACAATGGATTGAGAACCACTTCAAACCGGGGCCGATACAAAATAACTGCTCTGGCAAGCATGCAGGTGTACTGGCGGGTGCTCGGGCGCTGAGTCTGACATTGGACGACTACCACCTACTGGAGCATCCAATGCAAGTCAAGGTCAAACAGGCCACGGAAGAACTTTCTGGCTTGAGCCCGAAAGACATCAAATGGGGCATTGACGGCTGTAATATGCCATCCGCCGGGCTACCTCTTGTCAACTTGGGGCGAATGTATGTCACGTTGGCCGAGGCAGCAGACAAGGTGGAATCAAACCCATCCCAAACGCCACGGACGGAGGCGCTCGCCAGGGTATTCAATGCAATGTCCAAGTACCCGGAGATGGTCGGCGGCGAAGATCGTTTCTGCACCATCTTGATGGGCGCGTCGAGCGGGCAGCTGATCGGAAAGCTTGGTGCAGACGGATGCTACGGCATCGGGATTAGAGGTCAAGGCACCAAGCAGCTGGGCATCGATGGCGCGATTGGTCTTGCCGTGAAGGTCGAAGATGGGAACATTCCAGTTTTGTACGCGGCGGTAGCAGAAATACTGGAGCAGTTGAAATTGGGCACGCCGGTCTTGAGAGAGAAGCTTGAACCGTTCCATCATTTGAAGACATATAATACTGCGGGTGTTCTCACTGGCCAGTACTCTTTTCAATTCGAACTCAGGAAACAGGACTAGGTAGCATGTCAAGGCAGGCTGGCAGGGGGTTCTGAGGCAAGTAAAGCGGCGTTATTAGACTAGATATTGCCATGCAAATAGACATCTACGGCACTGGGCCTTCATAGACATTGGTGGCTTCCCGAAGTGCGTTTAGTCAACACAGAGCGACGCGATGATGGCTCGACGGGGCTGAGTTGGGAGGATTCCAATGAGTATTGTTCTGCGCAATGTGTTTATTATGGAGAGATCGGACGTCTTTCACTCGCCCTTAGCAGCCAGATGAAAGCCGAAATTACGAGATGGGATTCTCAAGATGCCAATGATAGGATGATATTCTAATGCGGTCCCTTTCCGCACGGTTTTTTCTTTTTTTTTTTTTTTTTTTTTGGTACGTTGTGATGGTACGCCCACCCGACAGTGCCGGAGTCCGGCGCAGGGTACGCGAATCCATGCGAAAGCCGGCACACAACACATGGAGCTGTAAATATGGCGCATTGCTTATTTATACATTTTCCTAGTCTTATATCTCGTTACACATCCATCCATCCATCCATCACAACCCTATCGTTGCTGTTTGTCGAGCTTGCCGAGTCACTGTCGAAACGTAGCACAGGGATGCGCTTAGCACTCAGGGTACACTGGGTCACCGGCGGGACCAGCGGCGAGCAGGAGCATCTCGACGAAGCCGGCGCCAACCTGTCTCACGCTGTTGTGGTACTCGGTGGCGTTGGGGTAGAAGCCGCAGCCGGGGAACGAGCGACTGGCAAGGCCAAACTCGAGAGTGTAGCCAAACATGCGGCTGGCATCGCAGTTGAGCTTGCCGTAGTAACGACCCATGGCGCTAAGTTCTAGTCAGTATCCATCTGTTCATCAATGGACTGGGGAGGGGCTTACTAGTCGTTGCTGGCACCCGAGGTAGGGTACAGGCCAACAGCAGGGTAGTTCTCGTAAGTAATGAATCCAGCCTCGTTCATGGCGTTGACCATGATGGTGGTGCCGTCAATCTCCGTCTTGAGATCATCCTCGGTGTAGTACTCGCGGAACGTGCTGTTTGGAGGGTCCTCGCCAACGTAGCCGCGCTTGCCATCGTACGCCGGGTTGACAAAATTCTGCTCGGGGTCCTCGGTCTGGACATCGTCGTCGCCCCAGGCGTACAGCAGGGAGGCGGCGTAGGAGTGAAGATCCATGAACCAGGTGACGTTCTTGTACTGGTCCAGGGTCCAGACAACAGCCTGTGTCTCGGGCTCGGAAGCAGGGCCCGTGCCGTAGAAAGTCTCGGCGCGCGGGTCGGCCGAGGCAGGCGACGCAGCGTCGAGGTTGAAGGCCGTCTGGAAGTCCCAGACGAAGTCGTAGTTGCGGTTCAGGTCAATGCCGATGTCGCGACCGTTGGCGGCGCCCACGGCAGACTCGGGGTTGCGGTTCTTGCGCCAGCAGGTGTTAGTCGCCTGGTCATGGGCAACACCGTCAGGGTTGTTAACCGGCATGATGATGATGCCGGCGGACAGGGCAGTCACGACCTGCTCGGCGGTGTACGACTTGGGGCCGTATGTGACGCCGGTGCCAGCCGCGCGAGCAGCAAGCAGATCGGCCAGGAAGTAGATGACGTTGTCGGGGCCGCCGCGCTCGCGGGCGTGGATGCCGCTCATGATGAAGACGCGCGGGTTGTCGCCCACGACAGCGGCGGGGATCTCCCGGCCCTCGTAGGTGGTGAAGG
The DNA here is from genome assembly GCA_000732775.1 of Stachybotrys chlorohalonatus IBT 40285. NCBI lineage: Eukaryota > Fungi > Ascomycota > Sordariomycetes > Hypocreales > Stachybotryaceae > Stachybotrys > Stachybotrys chlorohalonatus. Next base: position 82,657 of record KL659387.1, on the reverse strand, counting down.
GCGGGGTGAAGAGCTCGACCTCATCTGGATACTTGCGCTTCAGACCGCGCAGGGCCGAGGAGATCTCCCTGACGTTGAGGATAGATTCAAGGTCTCGCTCCTCCACGCCCAGACCAACAGGAGCGACGCAACCACCAGAGAACCGATCACCGGTGCCAATTGGGAACGTGTTGGTCACCTGGCGACGGTCTACCTCGGGGATGGTGCTGCGGCGCACACCCGTGCGGATGTACTCGCGCTCCTCCTCCAGCTCGTGCTCGAGAAGGCATGCGCTGACCGACGAGGTCAGGCCGAGGGCGGCAACGAGGGTAGGCCACTTCATGATGATTGCTGCGAAGTGATCGGGCTGTCGGGAGGATGGTGAAGAGGAAGAGCAGCAAGAGAGGGCGACGAGCAGCAGGAGCACGGCAAACTCGTGCATGTTTATTGAATTGGCGAATAACATCGACCTGCCTAATACGGCAAGTAGGTTGGCGATAAGCCCGTTGGCTTCAATCTCTTCATGACGTCCGGGGGCGTTTGCTTTGGACAAAAGATCCCTGCCCCTTAGCCTCGGCCCCAGCTACAATCAGCCTAACACTGAGCACTTTTTTCCGGGGCACGGCAAAAGACCCTGCCATTGTCGCAGTAGAGCTGAACCAATTCGCTGCGAGATGGGCTGACCATGCCATTTCTCGCCTCGCAAGGCGGGGACGGCGTGGCCAATAGTTCCTGGCGATATCTACGATCATCGACGCTTGGGGTTCTAGATGCAAACGCTTGCCCTGGATGCCAAGCCAATATTGCAGCCTCAGGACGCAATTAGATTCGTTGGTTCGTTGTTTGCGCCAGACATCGTCACTTGCTCGTATTGATGACAGATGCGCGGGTTTGTGCCTGTGAATCATCTAAGGACTCTGAAAGGCCATATGAGGCATGAAAAGTACGAGAAATTTGCGTGAAGACTCCATAATCTCCCACTATTTTGAGCGTGTCAGTTGCACTTCATGACGAAGAGCAAAGGCTAAGGTATTTCTTGCTACCTTTTTAGTTGCGAAGGCTTTATATGGAGATAGTTAGGGCTTGTTTGCCAATCTCTTTCCGTATATGATTGCCATTGCTCTACAGGTTAACATGGTCGTGCTTTATTGATCTAGTAAGGAGCGTCTTCTTCTGTTCCCAACTTTGCCTTGCGCTATAAGTAAACGACAATCCTACCGCGTTTGTTTCTTCGACGATCGAGCCTCCTCCCGTTCTGCTAACATGATCACACGTTCCCGAGTGTCCTCATGATCAGAACCAAGGACCTTGTTCCTCCTTTCCATGCAATCCGTCAGTAGCTCGATAGCATTCTTATCTCGCCCTAAGCTGCTCCATGCACGTGCCAAATTGCCCATCACCTTAAGTGTGTTTGGATCGTCTGGTCCGTGGCCGGCTTCGAACTCTTTGAAACATGTCAAGGAGAGTTGTTCTGCTTCGGCGAAACGATTTTGAAAAAAGAGGCTTAGAGCTAAATAGCGGAGACAACTGAGTGTGTTATCATGATGCGACCCAGATTCTCCATCCATTCTTTTGTATGTTCTCCTCAGAGTTGATTCAGATTCATTCATTTGGCCTTGCGCCTGCAGGCAAATTGCAAGAAATATTTGGCGATGCGGCGTGGCAAGGTTACTCGCACCAAAGGCATTATTTCTCGGCCGTATGGTCGGCTGTATGTCTTTAAGAAGCGTCTAGCATCCGTGTCCAATGTTGTTCGGCTTCCACGCAATTCCCCTCCTTCATACAAATGTAAGCCAGGCAGCGTTGCGTGAATAATGTCCAACCGTTACTTTCGCCTAGTAATCTGATTTGCACTTGAGCTGCTTGCAACAATAATGCTTTAGACGTACTGAAACCGCCAATGTACTTGTGAATTTTGCCCATCTTATGTCGCAATTTGGCCCTATCAAGCTCGCTCTCGGCAGAGAGCTCGACACTCTACTTTGGAGAAGCAGCAGCGAAATACGGATACTGGTTCAACACGGACTCGGCATGCGGGAGATGCTTCAGGTAATCCTCGTCTGCCTCGAACCTTGGAAGTAGAAAACCGGTTGTAATGGCCTTCACAACCATAACTACAACAAATACCCAGTTTTATTTTTATTTTTTAAGAGCCAATGGTAAGTGGCCAGCTAAACCAAGCGATGCATTTCATAATCTCCCGCTTTGGTTTCTGTGATGAAGGAAAAGCTTTGGAGAACGCTTATGGGTTAGAACATCTCTAGTTTCCATGGTTTAGGAATGTCGTTCGTGGTTCCAAAGAAATCTCCAGCTTCTGGATTTCCATGATCCTCCTGCTGCTCACTGACGCTAATGTCATCGGCATGCTTGAGTGTAAAACAATACTCGCTGGTGAATTGAGAGGTACATTTTGCCGATCCGGAGAGACATAAAGGATAGGAGTTGGCTTGCAAGCGGGTGATTCCTGTGAATCTGAGTGAATGAAAGCATCCACGTTGCGATAACCGCGTGGGGTGCATCGCCGTCTCTTCCGACAGTGTGGAAGGACTGACTCAGAAGCTCAACGACAGAACTCTCGTTCCCGTCCAAAAGTTCCAAGAATCTATTGATTGTCATGGTATACCGTTGCATGAATACATTGGCTTGAGCCATAGCAAGTGGTATATACTCTAGTCTTGACGCTAAGAGTTGAACATCCTCGACCGAGCCTGTCGTGGTATCGTCAATTGCAGTCCGCAAAGCCTCCGCAGCTTCATCTTGACTGAGTTTCGGGACTTCGATGAGGGAGTTTCCAGGAGAAAGAGACACATCGGCGGCTTTGTTTCTCGTGGTCGCGAGTACAAAGCCCCGGTAGCACTCGGGGATATATGAGGCAATGTCTACGTCGTCTCGGATTGGTTCGCCGTTGTATTGGCGCAATAGATAGTGGTTGTGGGGAAGACCATCTTTTCATCGTCTGCGTTGTCCAGAACCAAAAGCCAGCGGCTGCGATGCTGAGTACTTAGCCAATCTTTGACTAATGTCAGGACATTCGCCTTGGGGTCATCACAACCTAGAACCTTGCAAGTCTTAGCAATAGCCGCAAAGCCTTCTGTAAATCATGCTCTGCTACCACCATGAACCCAGTAGATGCATAGGTCTGGGCATTGGCTTCGTAACCGATAGACATAGTGTAGGGCTACGTGAGTTGTCCTGATCATGATTAGTATTGATAACATTTAAGAGCTGAGATGACGTACCCAATGCCACCAAGACCATAGAAAGATACTCTGAAGCGTCGAGTAGCTTGCGGAAAAGTCCCCAGGCCTAGTTTCCTCTTCAGCTCGAGCATTAGGTTGATTCTTTCGACAAAATCAGGGCTTGGTAAGTATGGGACATTGACAACTATCTGATGAGTAGAGCTTTTACATCATGCATATGGGTTTTACGTACAATTTGCTTTCGTAGCTCGAATGAGCTTTAGGATACGACCAGTAAGTGATTTTAACCTTTCTAAAACCTTGTCGTACTCATTGCCGTTGGGAGCGAACTTTACCAAGTCGCCGTGACATCTGGCAATCGGGCAAACATGAGCTATTGACTGTTCCCAGGACCGGCATTGCGTAGCAGAAGCAGTTGTGACAAGGATCTCTTTTGGACCTCCATGCTTCAATTACCAAGCCTGTCCTATATTTTTTTAGTATGATGTTTGCAAGATAAACGTAAAGAAACTAACAGAACATACTGTACCTGTTGAGCGGTAGGAGACTTGTTTGTCTTGTTTGTCTCATAGAAGCATACGACTTCGAAGCTGCTTTTGAATTCGTCATCAAAAGCTCGATGAAATTCTCGATGCTGGGTATTAAGAACTTGGGAGTTGATATTACTGATCGACTCGAGCAAGAATCTGCTGGGCCCGTTCGCAACCATTGGGACCAAGGAGCGAATGTCCATTCCGTGATGAGGCGTTCCAAAGAAAACGAGGCCCTGGATGACTTGCAGGAGGCGCTTATCTTCATCCCTCTCTGACCTTGCAAGATAAATGAGTAGCTGACAAAGTCATTAAAACCGGTCATGGCTTATACAGAGGTTTCGTAAACATGTATTTCCTTGACAATCGACCCCCAAGACTATGCGCGATGCAGATGATGGGTCGCGCCAGTGGTCCATCGAGGAGTGGCAACAACATGCAATGGAATGAATTTGCCAAATAGGTTAAGTTTTGTACACTGTCGCTGTTTGACACAACCGAGTCGTAGCCGTATGTCATGGTCCGCGCCATTGGAGGTTGGTCTTCATTTACTACCATGTCGAATGGAAGAGAGTCCCGAAACCACATATGGCCGTCGTCCGTCGAAACGAAGGAGTCGAAAGCATAGCCATCAAGACCACAAATAGTGATGACGCTACGAGCTTCAGTTAATATTAAGTTTGGGATTTCGACGAGAATCCGGCCTACTTGATCTTAAGATCTTCTGGTGGTGAAGCATGGAGAGTGGTCATGCCATGGAAATCGACGTCGATTGTGAGCGGTCGATGGTCTCTCAGGACCGTCGTGGTGGATAGTCCGACGTGGAGGTTTTGAAATTGGGGTGGTATGTGATGAAATGTCAGTTTCGCCGTTTGTCGATGGGAACGACGAGGCTCTTCCAAGAGCGAATGGAGTGTCAGACGCGAAGTCGTATCCGTCCCTCTCAAGAAAGACTCGAGCCGCTCTACATCCCAACCAGGCGGTACTCGCTTGACACGAAAGGTTCTTTGGACCGCAAAACTTGACTGAGGGGGTGTTGGCAACGACACCTGCGACAATAAAATTGAGAGTAGTTGACATAATGGCGACAAGGACATAATCAGGCAGGCAGGGAATGGCACCTCGGATTGAGACCGTCCACTACACACTGTCGTAGGTGCTCTGGTTCTGAGAAAAGTTGTTGCTGAAAAATGAAGGTAGGTAGGAGGAAAATGTTGCAATCGGAATCAGGCTGTGCCGCTGGATCTCGATTTTTCCACGTCCGCGGGCCAAATGACATGATTGTATATATCGAAAATGCACTTTGACCGGGGCCAATTGTCAAGTACTAACCATGGAGGTTTAAACCCAATACAAGCCCCGGCTCAGCAACCGCCAGGCTGGCCAGAAGTGACGTGGCGCCAGATGAAAAGCACTCGCAAAGTGCATTTTCAGGGCGCAGCGTTATGGCTTGCGAGGTCCAAGCGGCTGTGCTGGGAGTACGTGACCGAGACTTGAGATCAGATGGAAGAACGAGGTCATAAATGCGCGACTAGATGCTCCTAAGTTGCAATGACACCGTCTCGGGCATAATCCATCTCTCACAAATCTATCTTGACAGCAACCGCACTCGCAGAGGTAAACCCAGAGACAAACAGCCATGCCTTTCTCTGCCCTCCCTCCTTCTTCGGGTCAATCGCAACAATGACTGCCACACTAGCACATCGAATTCTCTTTCCATCATCCTCAAAGACCAACTTGGGATTCCACTCTTTCGACTTGACGTCTTTTGAAGAATTGCTATCTCGTCTAGCATACCAGATCATGACTCCCTCGGTGCCCTTGGGATCGCCGCCTGTTGTCGCTAGGTCGACGGCCCTGGTAAGACCTGCGTTCACGTATCCAGATGCGTTGAAGGTGGCGTTGGCATATGGGTCGGAAAAGTAGGAGGGGTTATCGATGGTGCTTGCGTGACGGACGACGTCTGAGAGATGGATCTTGTCCTCGGGACTTGAAGGAAGCGTACCGATGTGCATCTCTCCGGTGACGGGGCATCCAATTAGTACTTCATCCGGAGAGCTTCCGTGAGCCAAGCCGTTGTTGTTTTGAAGACTTTGGAGCGCAACCGACGCCTTGCAACCTTTGGTGTAGTCTTCTGTCCACGCAGCCTCGGGGTCGCAGTCCAATCGGATGGTGTCCGTCCACCTAGCTGTTGGCAACAGATCTTCCACCGATCGCAGATGACCGTGGGTATAATAGTGGTCGTTTGTGACGTAGAAAGTAGTTGGGCTGACCGCCAAAACATCGTTGGGGGTCTTGATGTGCGCATTCTTCACTGATCGGACGTGCCGCGCCGAGTCCGATCCAATGACGTGGTGGAATATCTCGATGCGCGGGTCGAGCTTGGGATTCTCGGGATCAACCTGCTCGCCACTCAGATATTCTGCGCCGGGGACGTGGTTGACGGCGAAGATATACACGGCGTTGCCGACTTCTGCATTCGGGTCATTAATCACGTCGATGCCGTGTGTGACAAACGGGCCGTTGAAGTCGACAAACTTCAACCGGCGCGAGGTTTTCGTCTGCAAGAGATCAGCCATCGCCCATACATGGTATTATCACAGCGACGGACCTCAGCATCAATTACGTGAATTGATCCCCGTGAGTCCAACACAGCAAGCGGCTTGCTGTAAAGAGTCAGTCCGGGAAACCACGAGAACCTGGTTTCGTGCGAGTCTTCGCATGCAGTGAAGACGGAGTTGCTTTCGGCATGGTAGTGCATGTCTTCACAGTGGATCGTATCGTCAATAATGACGAGGTGATCGGGGTTGTCCAACGGCGACTGCTGCAGCTTCCTGAATGTGCCGACGAGGACCAGCTTGTCGTAAATGGGTACAAAGACGTACGACAGCAGCATCGGCAGGGCCACGATGAGGCCAATGTTGAACAGGGTTCGCATCTTGTCTGACGGCGGCTATGTTTGATGAAGTTACAAGAGAGTGCTTCGGTCGGGATGGACGTATGTTGGGGGTGGAGGCTGGTGTTTCGTCATGAGGGGAAATCGAGACGCCTGCTAGCGATTTGTCACCGACGTGGAGAAGAGTTGGGGTGCCCTGGCTATTCTAGCACAGACAGCCGAAATCATGCCGACATCCGGACTCAACGGTACCATCAGTGTCTTATTAACTCTGAAGCTGCGTGGAATATGAGCGAGACTCGTGTCCCGGTCGGCGCTTCATCACCAGCTATATGCCAAACCCATCCAGAAGCTGCTGAGGGGTTGGGTTGGAGCTGACAGCGTAACCCTCCACATTGTGCATGCCCATGTCCGGCGTCCAGCTGGATTGAAATGCGTTTATCGGCAAACCCCAATACATCATGCCCTCGAGCTCCGCTTGGCTGTTCAACTCGAACAATGCAGATGAAGCCTGGTCGCCCACGGATGGCGATGCCTCGTTCGTCTGCGCCTCGCCAGCGGCACGCTTGGCTTCGGCCTCTTGTCTGAAGCGTTCAGTCTGCTTCTTCATGTACGACACAAGTCCCGGTACGTCTGCCACCGTGGACCGACGCAACCCCATGGCTGCCACTCGTGCATCCCAGGCCTGAGTCACAAGGGCCGCCTGGATGCGAAACACAGCATTATCTCGGCCGCTACCAAACGTACTACGGGCCAGTGCATTTTCGCTAAGCACCTGCCATGCGCGATCCGCATGTACGCTGCACGGGCGCTTCCTGAGATCTTGCAACAGTTGAACGTAGGCTGGGAATGGGCAATAGAGCATCATGAACCAGGTGAAGCCCTTGACCATTGGCGTCGTGAAGATTTGCGTGTCGGACTCAATGACATTCATGGCCAATTGATTCACGTAATTCAGCTGGACATCGTTTGGGGGTTTGTCAGGGCGGGAGAATGTCGCGTGGTGTTCCATCAGCTTGAACTTTGCCAGAAAGGTCTTGGCTGTCCACTTTATCATGAAATGCAGGGGGTTCTCGTCGTCGAGGAGACGAAAATGCCTCTCTTCTATCATCTTAGAAAACGCGACAACCGGCGCTGGTGCACTCAAGCCAGTTTGGCCTGTTCCCCGCAGCGTAGTGTTGATGCTATTGGAGTGGAAATCGACATAGCGCATATAACTGGCGATGATGCAGTGGATTGCCACAAAGACAGCGTCGCTCGGCTCATCGCGAGCATTCGGCGGCTCTTTTCTTTCCGCCCGTAAGTCTGTGTCGTTGACATTGCGAGGCACACGGCAGTCCCAAGCCGCAGCCAAGGCAAGTGAAGGAGCTTGCGCCATTTCGCTGATCCGAATATCAAAGAGAATGATGGCCCACCAAAGCCGCCGGCGCATCTCTGCCTCAAGGGTGTCGTGCTTGGCGCAGATTGCCTCGCTGTGAAGGCCTAGGCGCCGAGAGATGCGGACAGCGACGCCGGTCAGAGACGAGAGGGACACGGGGTCAATCGTGGAACGAACAGAGACCTGAGAAGTCAGATGATGTTGCTCCAGGGGATACACTCTGCGACATTGGGCCATACCAGGTAGAAGAACAGTGCCGTCAGGCAATGCATGTCCCTCGTCTTCAAAAAGTTTGCATTTTGGAGAGCCTGTTGGCACCCAAAGCGAAACCTCGTCATCAATAGCTGCTTGGAGGTACCAAACATGGACTCGCAGTCATCCCCCGTCAGGCTCAACAGGGCCATGGAGTAGATCCCAAAAAGCAACGCAGCCAGGTTTGGAGACACACTCTTCGGATCACTGGCGGCTTCAATCACCTGCCCTTGCAAAGTCGGTGGGTGTATGACCTTGAGCAGGGGGTTCACATTCTCCAGGTACACATGCCAAAGCCGGAAGATGTGCACGGGATCTGGATGCATTGCGCCAAGGTCGAGAACAGCTCCGTGGCGTTGTCCGAAGAGGATATGATCATTAAGACTAGGATATTCCCAATGAGCTGAATGAACAGCCTCGCGGAGATCTTCGCGGAGATCATGAGGGTTGTTGCTGTTGTCACCTTCAGTGTGGCAAAGATATTCGTTATCGTGGAGGCCTCGCCAAGCGTCGCTGCTACAAGACGTCAGACACTGAAATCTTTGAACTAATGATGGCATTGGTGGCATACTCGGCCTGTCCGGACTTGGGCAAGCTCGCTGGAGGCATGGAGGTCATCTCGGCCCCTGCTTTATGCCGTTGCAAGCCATGATCCTGATCCTGCTCCCCATTGGCCGATCCATTTGATTGTTCCTGCAATGATTCAAATTCGACACCATTCCTCCGCAGTAAGTCCTCGTAATTCCTCAGCCGCTGAAGCAGTTCTCGTTCGGCAAACCGCCGTTTTCTAGGCGCCAGGGTTGCAGGAACGCAATGCGCCTTGGTACGCACACAATTGGCACATGGTGACTTGCGGTCGCATTTGACCTTTCTTTGCTGGCATAAGACGCAAGCGAGCTGGCGCTGCTGCGGTCGAGCCTCGGTTCCGCTCATGTTTGTTCCTGAGATACTACATATTATCGGAAAGAAGGATCAGGGACTCACACCGGGCTCTAGACCAGCCGAAAAAAATGGTTGGTCATTGCCGGAGAAGTCTAGTTCCCGAGCAAAGAACTGGGGCCTTTGTTTGAACACTAACAACCTGGCAAAGGTATTTGAAATAAAAGAATATTGACAGAGGACCAGGCCCTTTCCACAAGTTCTTACAAGCTTTTATAGGATTAAGGAGTGCATCATATCCCTGTGACTAATTTATGGCAGAAGATACATCTTACGAGCTATAAGCCGGGTCTCAACTTACAGTACAGAAGCGAATGTTAGCTTACTATCGCCCTCGGTGGTTGGATTCGCCCGGGCTGACTGGACAATCAGTGGACGCGCCACTGTGAATCCTACTGGACCCTGGCCCGGGTAACGGCACGTTGGAGACGATGGCAACGGCACGAGCAGATTCAAAATGAATGTCTATAAATCATGTCCATCACCTCGCTGGCCCGGGTTGTGTATCAATTCATCAGAGGGCCTCAAATTACCACAACCAGCATCCTTCTTTCACGAAATGGCTCTCAAGGTTGCAATCGTGGGCGGCGGACCTAGTGGTCTCACTCTCGCCCGGCTTCTCCACTGCAAAGGCATCGACTTCACTGTCTTTGAACGGTCAGTCTCCGCTACCTCGAACCTGCAAGGCGGCAGTCTCGACATCCATGAAAATGATGGGCAGCTGGCACTACGTGAAGCCGGCTTATACGAAGCGTTTCTCAAGAAAGCTCGGACGGAAGACGACGTTTTTACTCTCTATGACGAGCAAGGTACATGCTTCGGCGGACTTTTTGGAGAGCCTCAAGATGCTCCAAGCCAACAACCGGACAGTGGACGCCCTGAGATTGATCGCACCGAGCTACGGCAGATTTTGCTCGACTCTATACCTGAGAAGCAAATTCGCTGGGGATCGACTTTGAAATCCATCAACAACGATGCAAAATGCAAAAGGGTTCTCGAATTTATGAACGGTGACACAGCAGGTGGGTTTGACCTGATTGTGGGAGCAGACGGTGCATTCAGCAAGGTGCGCCCATTCGTAGGTCGCCCAATTGTTGGCAAACTGTGACAGCTCTTAATGCTGATATGTAACAGGTCAATTCGTTGAAACCCGAGTACAGCGGTAAATACTACATTGAAGCAAAGGTTTCCACGGATAGCCCTGCATACCAATCCGTTGCAACGAAATTCGGCAACGGCACCATAGCCTTCCTAGGAGGTCCGAAGCAAGTCATGATGCAACGACAGGGCGATGCATCGTATCGCATATACTTTGGAGTCACAGTGCCTGAAGACTTTGTTGGCAGGACAGTGAACCTGGTTGACGGCGAGAGCACCAGACGCCTGCTCCTGTCATCAAATTTCTTTGGTGACTGGTGCGATATCATCCTCGATATCATCAAAAACTGCAGCTCATTCCGTAGTTGGCCTCTCTACTCGATGGACCCGGAAAGTCTGAGCTGGACATCCGTGCCGGGGATAACGCTCATGGGCGATGCAGCCCACGTGTCGGTTCCTGCAGGCGAGGGTGTCAATGTGGCCATGCTGGACGCTCTTGCTCTCGCGAAGAAACTGGAGGAGTTTGGGAAAGATGACCTGGACAGAGCTGTCCGAGAATACGAGCATGACATGCTTGCGCGCGGAAAGGCGATGATTGAGGAAAGCTGGGAGACACTAAGGATGATGGCTCACCCAGATGGTCCGAGTGCGGTAACTCAGGCCTTCAGGCTTAAGATTCTTGGAGCTTGACGCTGCTTGCATGGTGTTTCCTTGGAATGATACTTACTATTCTTGTGATTTCGTGAAGCTGTTGGTAGGGTTATTAAAGCACGTCCTTTGCAAAGCTTCTGTATGCTTGATGCTATTTTGGTCATTATGTTAATCTAATCGTTGTAGAAAAAAGATTTGAGTGAGGATATTATCACCAAGACAGGAGGATAACCCAGCTCCTGCGGCGTACGTGTCTAACATTGTCCAGTCCTTGCAGTAAGCCAAATGCCACGCCTGGGTGTTACTTTACAATGCTTTCTATTCTAAAGGGCCGAAAATTATAAGGGAAAAACATGTGGTTTGGCCTAGAAAACCACCAAAAGCTTCAAGCCAGTCCGTCTGATTCTTGCAACAAAGATCAACGTCGTTCCGACCAGACAGAATACTCCTGAGAATATCTTGATGTTATCCCAGCTTCCTGGTCTGTCCAGTAATGAGCCATTGATGGGACCAGTGCTGAGACCTGCGAATGATGAGGTCAAGAGAATAACTCCAGTTCGGAAACCGATCTCTGCCATTGGGGAGATCTGCATAACAAGAGGTGCAATCAATGTAACGTATGCGCCGCTGAAGAAACCGAACAGCACGGCGAAGGCGACAAGGGCTGCGTCATTGGCGGCGGGCAACCACAGCGCCAAAATAAGAATACCAGACATGTAGCACACAATGACGAAGATGTTGTAGCGACCAACTTTGTCACCCAGAACACCTGCTGCGAGCCGACCGAACATGGATCCTGCATTGAGGATGGAGAGAATGTAACTCGCAAGTGTGCGGTCCATGCCGGCCGCGATGACCTGCGCGGGCAGGTAAGTGAGGGTTGCGTAGAAACCGAAACTGAAGATGAAGAAGCCGAAATTAACCAAGCTGAAGTCGAGCTCGGTGAGGGGCTTGAGCAGTTGACGGCCGGTAATGTGCTGAGGGATTGGAGGGTTTCGTGACTTGATGGTGAAGTTGGAGACGATAAGCAGTGCTAAGAGAATGAAAGCCGCGGTTCGCATGGCCCACGGGAAGCCGACCTCGTCGATGAGGCGTGTGAGTAGAACAGGGAAGATGATGCCGCCGGTGGAAGAACCCGTAGAGAGAACGCCGAAGGCTGCGGCGCGGTTCTTGTCGAACCAGCCGTGGATGGACGACAGGCTGGCCTGGAAGATGGCCGATGTCCCAATACCAGATACGACTCCTTGGGCCAAGATGATGTGCCAGTATTCGGTTCCAAGGCTGGCCATCATGACGCCAAAGACGTGCAGAAACGAGCCGCCTAGCAGCAGGTATCGAGGCCCATACTTGTCATAGATGATGCCGGCAAAGGGACCTGTGCCTAACATGAAGAAGATCTGCAACGATGGGATCCAGGAAATTGTGCTGGGCGAGTACTGGTTCAGGAGAACGTTTTGGTAGTACTCTTGGAAAACGCCAGCACCTGCAAGATATGCACATTAGCTTCAAGTCCATAACAGGCGACGGCGGAAACGGGAACGAGACTTACTGCTGAGCCAACCGAAACTGCAAAACGATGCGGTCCACGCGCCAAGAACGACCATCCACGCCTCCAAGCCACCGTCGGGTGCAGACTTGGTGTGGCTTTGTGGTGCGGCTGCAGGGGCAACCTTCTCGACATCTGATTCGAGAACCGAAGGCTGTGTGCTGACGAAACCGTCATTGTCCGTGTTCTTGGCTGCGGTCTTCTCCTGAATTGACTCGGCCTTCAACGTCGAAGCCCCTGTTTCTGACATCTTGAATGGCGTTTAGGGAATACTCGTCCGTGTGAAGTTTGTGCACAGCCTTTTTGTGTAGCCTTTTTGGGTCAACTTTGTGGGTCGGAAGGCTGGAAATGATGTTAATGATGGTGAAGATATCAAGATCAGATAAATCTTAGCCAAGAGCCAGGGCACCGTCTACTTTATAGCAGGTAACCCCAAGCCAACACAACAAGCATAAGCATAAGCAAGTCTTCGGACTCGGCACCCTAGTCCCACTGCGCATCCAGACTTTACAAGAGCAGGCCGCAAATACTCGGCCGTTGACTCATAAGCCGGTATCTCCGCAATGATGACCAGCAAATACAACAACAAAGGAACGCTCGACACGCTGTAAGGATTATATTGGCCATGACCCTCCGCAGGGTCCCTCAGGGGGCGGGGTTGGCCGGTAATTGGGGTTCGCCGAGTTGCGAGTTGGGACAGCTTCGGGAGTAAAATGTATGCGTTTTAATCCCGCGCCTGAAGCTCGCTTGTTCTGACTCAGCGTCGAGGGCCGTGGCCCCGTTTATTTTATCCCCGCCCGAGGGCCGTTGCATTTATCATCAAACGCAGCCCGAAGCCGTTTGAGCCGTGCCAGACAACCGTGCCCGGCTGTGACCTTTTCAAGCCCGCGTCTCCCCCCCCCTTTTTTTTTCGTGGTCAACCAGCTCCGTTGTGCTCCATCATACCAAAGTACCAGTAACCGCTATGGAGCAGCAGCCACAGGACAGCTCGCTCGTGGGGCCCCTGTCACCAAGCCCGTCTGCCGCGTCCGTCCCCGAGACATCCACGCAAGGCAGCGTCTCTTCGGGCCCAACACGTGCATGTCACGCCTGCAACGGCAGGAAGATCAAGTGCGACAGGAGGGAGCCGTGCTCGTCATGTGCGCGCCTGGGCAAGATGTGCGTGTACCCGCCCTCGGGGCGGATCCGCCGTACCAAGAGGGCCATTATGGCGGACATGGGCCACCGCATCTTGAGCCTGGAGAAGTCGTTGGCACAGGCTTCGGCCTTTAGCACCCCGAGCAAGGTTGACCAGCCGCCCCCTCGCAGCCCTTTGGAAGAAGTTCCTGCGACGTTGTCGACGCGGGATGTTCTTGTACAACAGGGTTCTTCCAGCCAATACTTTAATGAAGCCTTCATCTCAAGGGTCATCTGCGAGGTAAGTCGGCCCCAAGGCAGTCCGTGATCCATGTACAAACATTGCTGCAGGAAAAAGACATGAAATCCGCCGTCTCGACGCCCCAAGAACAACGGCCATACTGCTCGCCCTTCAACGCCTTGGGTGTTCTGTCAGCGCGCGCCCTCGATCAACCACCTTACAGTAACCACCCCTCCACGCAGGTTGCCGTCAAGCTATGGAATCACTTCAAGGAGTGCGTTGATACCGCCTGCAATGCCTGTCTCTTGCACATACCGACCGACGAAGTCAAGGTGTACTCGGTCATCCAAGATCCAGCCAAGGCGTCGTACGAGAATCTGGCGCTCTGCTTTGCCATCTACTTCACAACCGTTGCCTCGCTTACCGAAGAAGATGCTAAGATTTTACTCGGCCACGACAGGACAGCCGCGCTGTTCCTGTTCAAGGATGGATTGGAGCAGTCGTTTGCTTATGCTGACTTTTTGGATTGCCCAACAGTGACGCTGCTCAATGCATTGTCGACTTACATTGTACGTCCGTCCTGCAGTCGCCCAGCTCCGTCATCATTGCTACTAACACGGGCCTTAGAGCGCCTTGCGCATCCACAACTCGGGCAAAGGCATATGGATCCTCAATGGACTCGCATTGCGCATCGCACAGTCCATAGGCTTACACCGCGACGGCGAGCGGCTGGGACTCCCCCCTTTCGAAGCCGAACGCAATCGCCGCATGTGGTGGCAATTAATATGCCGTGAAGCCAGGGCCGGCGAAGACTACGGACTGCAAAGCACCAAGGAGCTCTCCCTGCCGGCATCAGATACAAGAATCCCTCTCAACGTGGACGACTCGGACCTTTATCCAGGAATGGAACGGTTACCGCCAGAGAGGAAGACATGGACGCGTGTGACATTCTTTCGAGTCAAGGTCGACCTGTTTGAGGCACAAAAGAAGCTGCTCGGCTGTCCAGGGTCTGGCAAAGACTTTCCGAGTGAAGCCGAGAGAGCCTCCATCATGAGGGACGTTACGGAACGCGTCGAAACCCGTCTGAAGCACTCCAACCCCGTGATCCCGCAGCAGCTTCTTACAATGACGTGCGCCCGCCACGTTCTCCGCAAGCTCGACTTCATCTCGCGGCTAGAGTGGCATTCGCATCAACCGTCCGGCAGCAGGGAAGATTTTGCAACCGACGAGAATCTGATCGAAGCAATCAGGATTCTGAAGGTTATGGATATGTCTGCCCACGAAATACTCAAACAGTACGCTTGGGTGAAGAGTGCCTATCCACAAAATCATCTGCTCACTTATATCCTGTGGCATCTTTGCCTCAAGCCCGAAGGTCCTCATACTGAAGAAGCATGGGAGACCATTGAACATGACTTTGGCTCCCTGTTCTCCGGTTACCGAGGCCACGACTCCAAGTTCGCTGTGCTCAAGGCACTAAAGGCAAAAGCTGAAGCGATGCGAGTGAAAGCGCGGAACAAGGCGGCCGCAAGCACGCACAAAAACCAGGCCGGAGTTTCCGTGGACCAACTATCGCCATTGCAACACGACGAGGGAGGATACGCGTTGTTTTCCGACATTGGCACAGAAAGCTGGACGGATTGGTCCGCCTTCAACCAGAGCATACAGGTCAACGAACAGGCCTATGCCACCGTCTTTTGGGAATAGGTTTCAATATGTCAACACTGCTCCGACAGCCAGTGCAACGACTATGCCTAGAAGCAGAGACTATCTACATGATGCCTAGGCCATTCCAGAAGGCTGACAAACCTGGCCTGCCCTCGCAAAGACGCTGAAATCTGGTCCATCAGCTGCTTCGCCCACCCCCTCGCATGCCAGAAGCTCTTCTCCAGGACAGCAAGCAAAATCGAGTAGTACGCCACCAGCAGCATGGCGTGTGCTTGGCGCGCTTGAATGTCGACGATGATGCTGTCCTCGATCAGGTACATCCAGGCAAGCGTAATGCCCACCTCAACATGCATGCCGCTGACGGCGCAACAGCGCAGGCACTCCTCCATGTGGTCGAGGGCTTTGGAATAGGGCTCCCGGCTCGCGGAGGGTAAGTCCGACTCCAAGAACCTCCGGAGTTGAACCATCACCTGCCACGTGTCTGGCGGCAAGAGCGTGTCTTCGAGGCAAGGTTCCCTGGCGGCGACTTCATCAGCTAGGCAGACGGGAGCAGGCGGGAGAAGGGGTTACCGGGCTATCGATGCGCTTTGTTCGCCAGGATATGTGCCGTGTATGATGGGGGAGAACTCCGAACGCAGCACGACCGAGATGATGGGATTGAGCGTCGTCTTCAACCCTCGCATGAGACCTATAACATCTAAGAAGCACGCGATAGGATCTTCTAGATGCGAGTTTCCTGAGCGAGCTGGAAGTGAGTACAGATATAATATCAGCGCGCCAGAGAACCCCCACAGGGCAGGGTATATGTCTTTCTCCATCCCTTGCATGGCTGCGCGAAACTCGGCAGACCCAATGGTCTGGTAGTAGTCGCCCAGTGCCAGGTAGGTCGACCGACTGGCCGGTGAAAGGTACGCTTTGTGGCCAGCAGCCAAGGAGAGCAGGCCGTGCATGAGGAACGGGTGACGATATCCTACTCTGGGGAAGGATATCCGATACACATGGCACATGTCTTGCCGAATGGCAAGCGTGTCGGCTGTGATGGTGCAGTAGTGATGCATCAGTTCAAGGGCTCTCTGGCTCATGACTTCGGCGGGGAATGGCGGCGTAACATGTTCTCTGTCGGCGTTGGCAAGTGAGGAATCGGCGGGTGAAGGAAAACTGGTTTCAGCCGGTGGTCGAGGTGCCAGAGGTGAAAGGTGTGGTTGTCGCAATGACTTGCCATCGTGAGGCGTCCCTGGGACAGAGTTTGTAGACGAAAGACTGCAAGGCACGCCGTGTCTCTCGCAGTTGAAGCAAACCGGCGCTTTCTCATCACACTATCCATCGTGTCAACACGTCGTCCACGCCAATAGATTGATTGCATCATGCGTTGCGTATGGCAAACACTCATCCAGAGGCTGTGCATGAGAGCATCCTGACCTTGACCTTGCGACGTTTGCAGTTCACGCAGCCCCGGCGGGACTTGGAGTGCGGGCGCCGCATCGCCATCACCGGCAGATCCGATCGCAAGGAATGCGCCGCCGGCGCGGAAAGGATTGTTTAGCTATCCGACGACACGTGTGGTGGGAATGCTAGCCGAACTGCCAACGGCTGTGGCGAAGCGAGAAATGCAAGGGGGAAAGGCGAAGAACAGGACTTGTCATTGGTTGTCGAGCCGAAATCCTCATGCAAACGTGACATGCAAGTCCCCAAGCTATATGAACCCGCACACGACGGGCCACCAACGGCTCCGGAATACGCGGATTCGTTCTCGCTCCTCGCATCTCGTATCCATCATCCAGTCAGGAGGCTGCTTCGCCACCCCAGGGCCTAGACCGTCCCGGGATTAACAAAGGACGAACGTCTTGGAGACCCGCCGAGATGGGTCTCTGGAACGTCCACGGCGAAAATGATTCGCAGCATATTTGTGCCAAGCTTCCAATCTGCAGGCCCTATCGCAAAAGGTTGCTGCAAGGGTTTGGATATACGTGTGCGTAAAGTGCTCCTGCGGACGCAGGGGCCGCGGATCCTGCGTGCTTTTATTACGCTGCACCCCGAATCTCGAGGCCATCTTCTCTGAGCATGTCCGGTGCGGTGATGTATTCTGAGCGCGTGTGGTGATCCATTTCCTTCGAATTCACCCACCATTTCTTGGTGGTTTGGCTCTTTCTTTTTTTTTTTTCCCTCACTCTTTGGGGGCAACGGCTCTTTGCGACACCGACCATGTCCGAATGTAATCCGTACTACGAGGATGCCGCCTGGTCATACTACCGGTACGAACCATCGGTCGCGGCCAACATTGCTTTCGTAGCTCTTTTCGCCGTCACCACGGCTGTACATATCGTGCAGATATGGCGATCGAAGGCGTGGTATCTGAGCGCCTTGGTGGTGGGCGGACTAGGTATGAACCACCCGGCCCAGACGCCTTGATCAGAAGGCTAACTATTTATTTTGCCCATCGCTACAGCCGAAGTCATCGGATATGTCGGCCGAGTCTTGGGCGCAATGGAGGACCCTGGGTGTTGGACCTTGGGGCCGTTTGTGATGCAGGCCTGTTTGATCTTGGTGGGACCGGCTTTCATGGCAGCATCCATCTACATGATCTTGGGTCGCATCATCCTTCTCACCGAAGGAGAGCATCACGCTCTCATCAAACGGCGCTGGCTGACCAAGCTCTTCGTGACGGGAGATGTCATCTCGCTGCTCACCCAGTCCGCCGGTACTTGCCTCACATTTGCCCTTGTGCGTCAATCTCTGCTAACGTACTTGATCAGGCGCCGGAATCATGCCCATCAGCGCTGATATGATGGAAATTGGAGAGTACATTGTCATCGTCGGTCTATTCGTCCAGATTGCCTTCTTCGGCGGTTTCCTTGTGGTTGCCAGCGTCTTCCATTGGCGCATGCGCAAGGCCCCAACTGCTAAATCCACCGAGCCGGCCGTACGCTGGCAGGCGTACCTCTCCACGCTGTATGTCAGCGGTATCCTGATCTGGGTACGGAGTCTGTTCCGAGCCATCGAGTACATCGACGGTAACGACGGGCCTCTTATGCGGGATGAGATCTACGTCTTCACACTGGATGGCATGCTGATTCTCATCGTCATGGTATACATGAACTGGTTCCACCCAAGGTATGGACCGCTCTTCAAGTTGCTTGAGAAGGCTCCACTGACAGAAACAGTGAAATCGGTCTATTATTACGAGGAGAGCAGCCGTTCCAGAATGGATTTCAGCTGCTGCTCCCCCGCAGAGCGAAACGGCAACAGGATGCGTTGGAAAGCACCTCATCAGACAACGAGATGGTTTCTCGGCCATTCTACAACAAATAGAAAATCTCTTGTGTCGTGTATAATACAACTCATTCATATTTTGGAGGCACATAGCAAGAATCAAGGATGTTCGGCAACCACACACAACCACGAACACGATTTCAAGACATCTCAGGTTGGCGCAGGCCCACGGGTTGATTCACTCGAAGCTAGGTATTGCATATACACTATTCTCTTCCATAGTTCTCTTAGATCATCTTTTGGCCAAAAATCACCTAGCAACGCTGCGAAGGGTGTTTTGGTAATAGGAATTTGCGATTATTACTCGTCCACGCTCGATGCAAAAGGGTTCACAACACGACACAAGATGACATGAGATGGATTCGACCCAGCCCATGGGATGACAAGGTTAAGTGGTACACACACACCATTGGTTTGCCAGCTTTGTTTGTGAAACATGTCGGTTGGTGGTAGGCTGCATCGGCAGGCAAGGCACCAACGACGCTGGGACTGCCCTAATGTACGCGAACATACCTGGGACCGTGATAACGTCACTGTCCGGACGTCCGAGGGGTTGCCTCGATTACCGGCCGGTTTAATCTCAAGCATTTTTATTGGCAGCAGACTTGGGGCCGGCCGGTTTATTGCTGGCCGGCACATTGCCTAATCCGTATCTTTGCCCCGCCTGCTGTGGAGTCAGTTGACGATGAGGCTTAGAGCATGCTGTACTCCGTATATTTCGTATCTTTGCCATGGCAGACCGGAGTATATATAGAGGCAGCTTCTCCAAGTCAGTAATGCATCAAGTTATCATTGTTCTCTACTCATCTATAAGGCACGGGTTTGAAAAATCGTAGCATCATG
The DNA here is from genome assembly GCA_000732775.1 of Stachybotrys chlorohalonatus IBT 40285. Lineage (NCBI taxonomy): Eukaryota > Fungi > Ascomycota > Sordariomycetes > Hypocreales > Stachybotryaceae > Stachybotrys > Stachybotrys chlorohalonatus. The sequence continues at coordinate 63,050 of KL659387.1, read as the reverse complement.
GCATCCATTTCTTCAGGCTTTGAAACGTCTGGTGACTGGCAGACCAAGGTCGCCAACAAACGCGCCAAATGCCTGGCAGCCATACCGAAAGCGTGGCTGTTGCCTCAATCGCTGTCAGACACAGTTCCGGAGCAGTCAGAAATTTCCAAGGTCAAGCTTGATCTGACGGCCCTGGAGTTGCCCCGCCGCTCAGGCATCTTGACTGATAAGGAACTCGACATCACTGAATCTTATACAGTTTCGGCCCTGCTCGAAAACCTTGCGTCTGGCAAGCTCACCTCTTTCGAAGTGACGCTGGCCTTTTCCAAAAGAGCCGCTATTGCACAGCAAGTAGTATGTACTACATGAAACACCTATTCCATTGCCCATCAAGTCAAGCTACAGCCTTGGGCATCTGACTAACCATGCTGGCAAGACCAACTGCTTGACGGAAACCTTTTTCGAAGAGGCTCAACAGCGGGCGCGGTACCTAGATTATTTACGCGAAAAGGGCGAACTCGCAGGGCCTCTCCATGGGCTCCCCATCAGCCTGAAGGATACCTATCAGGTTGAAGGTACAGAAGCGACCATTGGCGCCGTAGCCTACATTGGACGAACCTCGACGGAGAATTCGGCCCTGGTGAATACCCTGCTTGGCTTGGGGGCAGTCCTCTACGTCAAGACAAACCTAAGCCAAGTACTGATGGTAGGTCTCGCCGCGGCATTTCATTAGCATCACCCACCACTAACAGCTTTAAAGAGCGCGGATTCGGACAACAATATCTTCGGTCGTGTCTTGAATCCATTGAACACCATGCTCACAGCAGGAGGCTCCAGCGGCGGAGACGGCGCCTTGATTGCCTTCCGTGGTTCGCCGCTCAGTGTTGCTACCGACATTGCAGGTAAACTGATTACACACATGTTCATGCCATGAAATTTTTCTGACTTCATTAGGCTCCATTCGAATCCCATCGTTGTGCTGCGGAACCTACGGATTCAAGCCGTCGGCAGGCAGGGTTCCGTACGGAAAACAAGTCATGCCACTCAACCCGGGCATCACCGTCCTTTTGCCATCGGCTGGGCCAATTGCAAACGACATTAATGCGTTGCAGATCTTCATGAAGACTGTGATTGACGCTGCTCCATATCGGAATGATTCGACCGTTTTTAACTTGCCGTGGAGGAACGTGGGCGGGTCGCTCGGGCCCAAGCTACGACTGGCACTGCTCGCCGAGGATCCGTTATTTCCGTACCATCCGCCTGTCAAGGAAAGTCTTGATGAGGCTGTGAGACGTCTGCAGCAACATGGTCACGAAGTTGTGTTCCTCGATGCGGCTGAGTGTCACGTCGCGGCGGCCACCCAGGTCGCCATGGGTCTATTGTCCTTGGATAGCACTCCAATGGAGATAATTGCTTCCGGTGGTGAGCCAGCTGTGCCATCTGTGAAGAACTTGGGTCGACAATCACAGGAAATTGACTGGAACTTTGTTCCTATCACCAAAGACATGGATGGTCTTAAAAAGCTGGGAGTTTTGCAGAACAAACGGGCGGAACTTGCCGAAGCTTGGAGGAAGCTTTGGGTCAAATACGAGGTGGACGCAGTCATCGGGCCTACGGCTCAAAGCACGGCAGTCGAGCACGATTGCTTTAGCTTGCCTGCGTACTCGACATTCTTGAACGTGCTCAACGTAAGCCAAGGCTGTTCACAATGCTTGTTACGAGGCTAACGACATCACAGTATCCAGTCTGCGTGATACCCTTTGGCAAAGCCAGCAGTGAGCTGGAATTTGCTCCAAAGCGTGGCCAAGGCACTTGTGCGTGTAAGTAAAGTCCTTGACCAAGCACCTGGTTGGATCACCGTTCACTGAAACGCAACTAGACAAGCGAGATGTTGTCGAGGGAGCGCCATGCTCGATCCAGGTTTTTACTGGCGGCATGCGTGATGAGGAGTGTCTGGCGATCGCGGGGGTGGTCGATCAATGCCTGAAAAAGAGGGTAGAATTGAAGTTGTAGTTCTCCATTGAACGAATGCCTGTAAATGGCAGAGGATAATTCTTCGCCTATTTGCGAAGCACGTTGCGAAGTATTGCAGTGCGCGTGAAAGATCGACCTTGTGTTCCAAGCTTCCAGCCAAGAAGTAAAATCATACATCGAGACATTACTGGGAGAAGCCCTATGACAACCACGGCTCAAACTTCAACATTCTAGCAATACACTGGTGGTCAATAGCATCTGTCCGAGGTTGAGTAGTATGACACTGGGTGGTTATCCTCGATTCAACTGAATTCTGTATTTGCAAGGCAGCCACTCTAGCGACCTGATGATTGCCTGCCAGGGGCCGCTAGCCAACTAAACCACATCTCGGTTAGACGCATCTGCAAGGCGCCTGGGCATACGTTATCACCAGGGGATAGTCAAGGCTCGTGCAACCCCGACACTCCGACAACCCACAACCATTCACCAGAACTCGCCCTGCCTGTCCAACCATCTGCCGCCCATGCAAGAGTCCACCTTCTCCTGGATATGCCTCGGCGGGCAGCTTCCGCGCGCATGCGACCGGTGCAACGCCGTCAAGGGGCGCTGTGACTGGCTCGTGGACCAGCAGCAATGCCAGCGCTGCCTGCGATTGGGACGGAGCTGCACTGTTGACCGGCCGAGGCGAAGGCCAGGTCGCAGATCAGGTGTACGAGCTGCGCAAACTCAATCCCTTCGAAGTCAAGGGTCGGCCCCTGCGCATCTTCCGTCTGCTCCATCCGGAAACGCGAGTCTTGCCGCGGCATCTCCAAGTCCCAGCTGCATTGCCGAGTTCGGCGACATCTCGAACCGCGATCGACAGCTACTGCAGCGCCTACTGTTCCAGTGTAACCTACTCGAGATATTCTCGGTGGGCACCAGCTTCACGGGAAAGGTGCGAGAGCAAGTTGTTCCACACCTCCTGCTGTCAAAATCGACTTTCTTGGACGGACTTTTGGGCTGTGCCCTGTCATGGGCGGGCGATGTTGACGATTGCCCCGACTCACGTCTCCTGACCAGCTGCTATCGCTACGCTGCCTCAGCTGTATCCACTCTTGCATCAATGCAGGTCACCAACTTCGAGAGCATGATTGACTGTATCATGCTGGGTGCGTTGGTCTCGACGTTTGCGGTCAAGCTGCGTCTCAATGACGTGCAGGCCATCTGCGGTCAGACGCTTGGCCTTGTCGAGCCCGTCTACGCCGTCAGCGATCCGGGGCGGCCCGAGCTCCGAGTCTTCCTGGGCTGCATGGTTATGTGGGAGCTTCGTGGATGCATATTCAGCTGCAGCGTGCCCTCGCTGCGATTCAAGCCACCCCTCGAGGCGTATGCGGATCGGCATGTCGGTCTGTGCGGCACGTTGCTGCCCCTATTGTACGATGTCTGCAAGATCAGCCATGACCTTGCACAGGGACAAGGTGAAGACGCAAACATTCAGAGTCGGCTTGATGTCCTCGAGAGGTCGATCCGCCAGTGGCAGCCCTTGGCTCCTGAGGATTTCAATACCCGCTTCAAGGGTCTTGAGATTTCCCATATGCTATGCCAGGCACAAGTCATGCGCCTAGCAGTACTATTACTGATACACCGCCTACGCCATCCCTTCGGTCTAAATGACGGTCCAGCGCAGGTCTTATCGTTGAGCATAATCACACAGCTCGAGACAACCTTCTTGGTCACAAGGCAGCACGTTCGATGCACTGATTTCGCGCTGCTCGTGGCTTGCCTGGAGCTAAAGGATGACGACCGTGAGAAATGGTCCTCCAATATTCCGATGTTCGCTGGCTTTTCACCTCAATTTGGAGAACACGTTCGAAAAATGCTCACGTCTTGTTGGACAGCAATTGATGCATTTGACGTACTTTCCTGGGATTTTTTGACCACATTGGCATCTCCTTTCTTACGTCCAGCTTCATAAATCACATAGTCTTCAGTTGCGGGTTGGGTTTCGAAGCTTGATGCAACACTTAAGCCAAACTCTTATGTTTGTCTACAACAACAGATTATGGTCGGCCATAATTTCCTTCAAATACCATGCCAAGCTCGCAGCCCCAAGGAGATAACCATACCCAAAGGCGGAGATTGCATAAGAGTCGTGAAGAGAAGTAATTGCAGCAGCGACTGACCCAGCTCTCCAAGATTGAACTGTTAGTAGAAGCAGGAATCCAACAATGACGAGGTAGACAGAATATTGAAGCGGGATGTCCTTACTGTGGCGTCCGCGTATCCTTCTCCGGCTTTTGTTAGCTTCAGTACGAAATAAGGAGCTGTGTGAAGTACGCGAGTGGTGAGCAAGACAGGCATATCGTAAGGAGTGTTCATCACTGCTGGTACTAGAAAGAGAGTGGAAAACAACATAGCAACCATGATTGTTTGGCGTAAGATGAATGGCGGTTGAGCTGTTATCCTCGAAGCAGGCGACGGTGCAAGCAGTACAGCCGTGCAAAGGAGATTTTGAGCAAATGCTACCGGCAGCACCTGGCCGAGCACAAAGTAGGACCACAGATGTGGGATCTGGTATCGGATAACTACAGATGCGTCAGAAAGTTATCGCCAGGAATTTGTAAAAGCCCACCAACCCTGAACGACCATCAAGAGATTCCAACCAAAAGTATAGATCAGGCTTTGGCTCGTCCCCAATAGTGTCGCGGATATTTGCAAAGATCCCGGGCAAAGTCCTTGGACAAGGTCGAGCTCGGGGACCACTTCCAGATATCCCAACCCACCTCCATCCTCGTTATGCCGAAGCGACTCCGTGGAAGGTCGGCCCCATGCTTGCCCGCCCAACTCTGATAATCATCAATCAAGAAGTAACGCATATTTAGAGATACAGCCGAGAAGCTGACAACGGAGAGCGCCATAAAGACTTGGGCTTTCGTCCGCCGTTTCCCCAGCTGATCATGTTTGATGTGGGGCTTGCCATTACTGCACGAAGCCGAACGCAGCTTCCATAAGTCAAATGTGATCAGCCCAGCCAGTGAGAGGGCTGTTATGATATATAGCCAGAATAGCAGTGATCCGATATAGTTGTCGGCTTTGATGGTTGTGTTGGACATCGTGAAGGAGATGCTGAAGTTGCTGGGATATTTTCCGAAGAGTGCAATAAGGCTGGAACCCCATAGATATGAGTTCAGACTTTGCTGTCCGAGTAACGTCATAGACCTAGGCCTAGTGTGGATAGAAGAGACTGAACGCATGAAATCGTATGCCCATTGGCTAAAATGGGCAGGCGATGATACGTCGTCACTTTGCCGACCGATTTGCTGTAGAATATTCATCCGTGGTTGGTTTTGATAGCTCGGGGCTCATATCACTCGATTACTCGGTAGTTAGTAGTTATGAGGCCCAGTGCTGTACATGGTTGGTTGTAATTTTGGCTGCACAACCCTAACTCATGGCGTAGCATCATCATCTTTCAGCCGTACACGACGTCGTGCTCATCGTTCGACTTGCTGCTGTACTGCTTTTCTGAGAGCGTGCTATCATTAGCAATTATGTTCGAACTTCATGGGTTCGGAAATCTCTGTTCGCCTTGAAGGCGTTCTCTCGTCCATAGGTAGAAGTACCAAATCTATGCTGTACTTATCATTCCTCAGGTCTGATGCGGCGAGACTTACGGTGGTTCCGCCCAGGCTGTGGCCCGTGATAGCAATACGAAATCCGGGATTTCTTGCCACGGCTGTTCTTACTGCACGCAGAATAGGGCCGCGAGCGTCCACCCAAGACGTCTAGAAACCCTACTGTGCTGTGTAGCCGCTGCAAATATCTACTAGTATTCGAATAAATATGATATTAGAAAGCTAACTTCGAATCGATGCTGAACCTCTGAAAGACACGATCGTGAAGTTTTTTGTGTAGTCGGCGGCAACGAATCCCGTCGCGTCGGTGAGAAACGAACTACCAATAATTGGTCAGTTTGGAGAGCTCACAGAAAAAAAATAACATAAATGAACCTTCTGGGCCGCAAGGGGTGTCTGTGAACACTTGCGAGGAACGCTTCAGGGATTTAAAATTCTTTTGGATGGTGGTGGTTGAGGAAGACAGGGAGGGATGAAAACAAAAGTCAGGCTAGGAATCACAACTTTAATTGTGAAACGCGTAGTGACAAATTTTCAATACAAGCTCACTTCTCAAATTGTGCTATGGTCGTAGTGTTCTCTGCCTGCATCAACGGGCAGTTATCAAATTGGCAAGAGACCTTGTCTTCAGGCGTGTTGTTATTTTCCTGGCAGTATGCCGCGTCGGCGTACTGCTTCATCAATTAAAATGCTCACAACAGGCCGGGGTTAACATCTGATCTCGATTAGTCTACGAAGTATACTTGTCACCACTCTTACTTGCCTCTTGGCTTAACTGCTTATGGGACTAGCAGAGCCACAAGACAGGCAAAGAAAAAAAGTATGGCGGTTTTGAAGAACATTTCAAGAAAAAGCCCACAGCAAAATGACAACTCTCAGTTATTCCGACTAGATGTCCTAGAGATATTCGCTAGATTAGGATAACTATATATCTAATTGTTACTCTCAGATGAAAGATTTTGATTTCCTACCGAGTTCGTAAGGCTCTGGAAAAAAGGTGTTCCCAATTGCTCTCGCTTCCACCAAATACCAGGGACTTGGTTGCTTTAAGAAATAAAGCCATCTAAGTTCCTTGAATTTTTACATACATTCCATATTAACGCCACCAGATGCTCTCGATCATCCCATAGGAATGAAGCCACTAAGTTTCCCGGCATTTTTAATACACATTCAATGCTAACGCCACTACATGTTTTCTATTGTCCGGGAGGAATGAAACAGCCTAAGCTCCTCCAAGCTTTTATATACATTCCATCTTGATGCCTAACTTTATAACAGTCGCACTAACTCCAATTGTATGAACCTATAGAGTAGGCGGGTCTATGTTGGCAATAGGTTCGCGCGTTGTACTGAGCAATACAGTCCGTTGTGGTTCTTGGGTGTTACGTCTGGTAATGCACATGTAGACTGTGGTAACCAAGTTGTATTGATAGATGGTGAGACTTCTAGCTAGGATCCATAGAATCCTCTCCGTCTACATAGTTGCGCATTGGTCAGGGAGCGGAGCGAAGGTCGCTCCTTGTCGCGGCTCTCGTTTGCAATGGGAGCGATCACTCGATCGCTTCAGTTCAGTTCGGTTCGGTTCTGTTCCTACTATGCCGTAGTTGCCAATAACGAAAGTAGCTATGCCCGGTTTGCAGGACGAAGCAAACAGCCAAACTATCCCAAGAGAGACACGACACTTCGCCTTATTACCAAAATTAGGCCAGCTATTCCCAGCATATCCCTGCCTTGGACTATCCATAGCTGAAGTATATCATGTTCCTCTGCTGTAGAAGCTGCGAAATCTCTTCTAATGTTTTGTAATTCTAGTATGTTTCCTGCTGTGCGATCTATGCTTTTCTCCATCTGTTGTGGCGCTATTGGTGAGTTCCAACTATGTGTGTGATCTGTAGTGCCTTGTCTCCCCCTACCAGCCCTTGGCGTTGTCTGGTTCTCCATCCTGTTCCCCTAGAATTTGTATGCGCTGTAATTGTGGGTAACTGAGGTGGTTTGATAACCTCCTGCCGGGTTTTTATGTAGCTGTGATGTGTGTTCTTTCAAGCTCGGCAGCGGCTGTGTGGCTTGTCCTTAGCCAAGCCTCCTGATATGCAATGCTCTATCCGATTCGAATTATCAGATTACTGGGTATGAGAGCTCTCTTCTCGATGCTCGCATGCTATTGGCGAGTTTGTTGGAGGGGAACCATTCCTTCATGGAAAGAGGGGCGACAAGGAAGCCTTGTGGCGTCAGAGGCAGGTTTACTATTACGGTCTTCTATGGCTTAATAGAGCCCCTCTGTATCAGCCTCTAGCACGAAACCCGCACATGTGAGTCCTTATGTCTGTAGCTGGGCGGAGTGCAAAGCCCGTCTCCGATTTGCCTTTGGCTTTGTATAAGGTATCCCACAAGCAAGTAAGCCACTCTAGCAGAATGGAGTGGGGTGCACGCGAAACTTTATTTGTAAGCTTTTGGTGATTCTTAATACTATGCTGATGTGATTTCATTGGCATTCCTATCTAACTCTGCTAGAGTGGCTTACTTGCTTGTATGGCTCACTGGCTTATAGGATACATTAATTATATCTGATGAGTGTTAATGTTAATCGGCAAAATTGCCAGCCTCAGGCAGCTTTGCTGCTACAACTATATTAATCCTTAAGTCCGGCGATAAATTCTTCTCTCTTCCCTCAACTAACCTGTTCTCACATATGATCAATCAAAGTCAAGCCACTTGGCCTCTCTTATAAAAGTTCTTACACTATATTTCGAAATGAAGTCTATTGTCTGGCTTATTCTCACTTATTCTGCTATCCCAGCTGCTTCTACAATTTTTTATAAACCCGCTCATACAACTTATGATATAGTTGTTCCTACACCTTCTAATATAACTTCTCCAGCTGCTTCTACACCTTCTGATACAGCTGATCCTACAACTTTTGATACATTTACTCCTACAACTTTCGATACAACTACTTCTACAGCTACTCCTACAATTTCGGACACAGCTGCTCCTACAATTTCGGATACAGCAGCTCCTACAACTTCTGATATAGCTGCTCCTACAATTTCGGACACAGCAGCTCCTACAACTTCTGATATAGCTGCTCCTACAATTTCGGACACAGCAGCTCCTACAACTTCTGATATAGCTGCTCCTACAATTTCGGACACAGCAGCTCCTACAACTTCTGATATAGCTGCTCCTACAATTTCTGATACAGCTGCTGATGATCCAGCTGCCGATATAGGTGCTGATGATCCAGCCCCTGGTCCAGTTGCTGATCCAGCTGCAGCTGTCTTCATCAACCAACAGCGCGCGGCAAGACAGATGCACAACCGCCGAAGTCGACAGGTCGCTCTTTGAGGTGGATATGAACGGATCTAGCCGCGCTCGGGACTCTCAGGGTCCCTCTTGCTTCGACTGGTCGTCTAATGAATGCTCCTGGTCCCCTGATATGCCTGCTGGTTTCAACTTTACACCAAGCTGCAGACAGCGCGATATTGAGTTCAAAAATACGGGGCTGCACGGGAGCCTAACCGAAGCTCTAAGGTCGCGTATCGACGATGTCTTGAAGACAGATCTGCAAACCGAATATGCTCAGTATCGTGGCTTTGGAGAGTTGGTACAATGAATGTTTTGCATGGGGATCGCGGATTTTTATTATTATCCTGTGAGACTATACGGGGATGGAGATTGTGTCGATTTTCTATGACACAAATTTGAAAGTCTTATGGAGATAGGGTTTCCAAGGGTCGGACAATTGTTGTATGTTTTCTTAATCTCCTAGGTAGTCCGAAGCTACCGGAGATGTGTTATACATGAATCTATTCTAATTAAAACCTACGTTCTTTTAGTATTTCTTGCCTATAAAAACGTACTGTCTTAAGGCTGCATTTTGTACCGTGGAAGGAGGTGGCCACAATAGAATGCAGGGAAAATCTACTTAAATCCAGCGACCTCCCCGACCGGCGGATCTTGCCTATGATAGACGTACCAGCAGTTAAGCGTGTTAGAAAGAGCTAGATTGCATTGCTCGCATCCCCACCTGGTTTGAGTTCCCCGCCCCTTCCGACCCTGCCGGTGGTTGAGGGCATCGTCAGATACCTCAATCAACGCACCTTTGTCTTTGGGCCTTCTTCTGCCGCCGTAAGGCCTGATTCCTGGAACGAAACCCCAACTTTAATGCCCTGGCATGCGAGACAACTCGAACTCGGCCTTTTGACCCGATTATGCCGTGGAAATGGCGTGATTTTGTCCCTAGCCCGATGTCTGTGGCGGGAAGTCCAATCTAAGGATGATCGAGAAGGGAGGGGAGAGGAGGGCAGGAAATGATATCATGTATTGATATATCAGTCAAGACCTAGATTATTAGGAACCTTGACATTACAAGCCGCCTTGTGGTGCCACTGATCACCACGTTGATCGATCTTCACCTCAAAGATCGGGTTCATCGATTATTCACAATTCGGAGGCGACCACCATGGTGAAAAAAACACCACCTTTCGAGTATCGATCCTGCCGAGGTTTTCGGTAATGGCAATGGCAGCCACCTCCCCCGTCGGCATGTAAATCTCCCAGCTGAAGAGCGATCGGCGCCGAATTCGGAACCACATTGGTCAGAGCACGACGTACAATCTGGACATAGGGGTTCACAGCCTCCAATAATTGGCGTACCTTCTCCGCCGCCTATCGAGGTACTTTGCGAGCAATCGCCGCCTCCGATCGACTGGCCTCGTTGTACAGAAACTAACGCATGCTCTGCTCACCCAAAGAAAGGTCAAGAAGACGATGATACACTCGACCAGGTATAACATTAGCGAGGGGCTGGTGGTAAAAGAACTCCCCGGCTGTCGCTATGGGGGAAAAGGCAAAGAGGATGTTGAGACGCCTACTGAAAGTCGAAACCGGCACATCTGAACTTTCCAGCCAATGCTGGAAATCAGACGGGTACGGAGGAAGTCGCGGAGGCCATTTTCCCCCCGTTGAAACAACACCAGCCTACCTTTTCTGTTAAGAGTTTGGAAAGCCCGAACTCCTAACGCTACTATGAATGTTTTGCTGAAAATTTGGCATAGGGGTGGGTCGTCTTGCCCCGGTATGATTATTTAATTCGTAAACTACATTTTATTTCAACGATTTTGGTCATTATATTCAGTGCCTAATGGTAGACTCTAATAATAGGAGCTCTATTCATAGAGCTATTTATAACAATTACAGTATCCTTGTATAAATAGCAGGTAACCCGAAATTATGTGGAGGAGCCACACGTCAGCACCAACTCCAAGCCATCCACGCACGCATATGAAACGTCGAATGCCGACCAGTCATTTACTTTCCCCTCCAACTCAGCGATTCTTTTGGTGAAATTAGTGCCCGACACATCAAAAGCGCATCCAAAGAGAATCCAAAGTGCAAAACAAGTCCTTCAAGCAGGCAATACATTGAAGCGTTGCAAAATGGTCAACTACAACCCCAATACGGACATTCCAGATCTATCTGGCAAGGTCATATTTGTCACAGGAGGAAATGCAGGTCTTGGCCTAGAAACAATCAGACAGCTCAGCAAAAATGGCCCAGCTGAGATCTTCCTTGCAGCTCGGTCCCAACAGAAAGCCGAAAGTGCCATCAAACAAGTCCGGGAAGCCGTACCCGGGGCGGCCAAAATCACGTTCATCGAGTTAGACCTCGGCTCACTCAAAAGCGTCAAGCGCGCTGCCGGGGAGTTCAAGTCCAAGTCTTCGCAGCTCCATCTTCTCATCAACAATGCCGGCATCATGGCTTGTCCTGCCGGTTTGACGACAGAGGGCTACGAAATCCAGTTCGGAACAAACCACATGGGGCATGCGCTTCTGACGAAACTCTTGCTACCAACGCTTCAGGCCACGGCACATACTGGCCAAGATGTGCGCATCGTCAATCTGTCTTCCGGCGGCGAGCGCTGGGCACCAAGCAAACTGTGGAACTTTGATGTGCTAAAGACCGACATGCCTTCCGAGTCGACATTTGCTCGCTACGGCATTTCCAAAGTTGCCAACATTCACCACGCGCGCGCCCTGTCACGCCGATATCCAGAGATCCGCTGCATCGCAATCCATCCAGGTAGGGTCAGCGGCACCAATCTCAATCGCGGTGTGGCTGCTAGCTTTCCCCTGCTCTCGCCGTTCTTGAGATTCACTCGAATGCTGGGCGCCCGGAATGCCAACAACGTCGCCGTGGGGGCATCGAATCAGCTATGGGCCAGCGTGAGCCCCGATGCCGTCTCCGGAGAGTTCTATCACCCTGTGGGAGTCGCGGGGAAGGGGTCGTCGCAGTCTCAGAGTCGTGAGCTCGAAGACCAATTATGGGAGTGGACGGAGAACGAATTGAAAGGATACGAGTGATAACAGCCTTCAAAAGTAACCGAAGCAACACTGGTCTGCGAGGCTGAAGACGGGCCTGTAAGAAAGTCGTGAGATGGAGCAAATGCAGTGGAATGATCGACGTCTTTTTGAATTGTTTTTTAGCGCAATGCAGGAAGGTCATGTAGAGCAGAAGTGGGATTGTTCAAAGGATTGCACGGACGGAGCGGTCGAAATATTAGGTATTATGTTTGCTTTTTGTCATACATCGACGTTTGTTTAATTTCATGTTAGGCTTAAGCACGATTTAATCGCGCTTAGGACAACCAGCCACAACCTATGTTACGCAAATGTGTGATCTGAGGCTTCGTCCCATGAAAAAATAACGGCTTGTCTGTTGTGCTGTCGTGCTACGATTGTAAACGAACCGGTATACGTGAGCGTGGTGAGCATAGACAGTACATCGTTCGGCTGCAAAGACCTATCATTAAGAATTACTAGAGAGGAAATGTGCACAGGCAGCTAATCATTCATGCCGTGTCGATTGTGACTGTATGACCGTATGAGGCTAATATCATACGTATTCATGTACAACGTGAGGAAATAGGGGCAGCCCCGTGGGTCTTGAAAGCAACTATAATGCCTCATTAGGGATATTTACCTATACAAAGTGGAGAGTCGCTGGCTCCGTTGCAAAGAGTCTCTTGAACTGGGCCGCTCACTACCATAATCCCACCTCACTATAATACTGTTTTACTACGGCCCTTGTCGGGCTGAATTTGAATCCCTTGGAAGCGTTGAAAAGACTAAGAAGCCTTCTCCGCGAATTCCCCCTTGGACGTGTACATCGTTCCGTTGATCCCTCCACTGACAGAAATGAACTGAGCTGTGACCCGTCGAGCCTTCTCGGAAACAATAAGCAGTGCGGCATCGGCAATATCCTCTAAAGTTCCCATACGATTCGCTGCACGGGTCACGCTCACCAAATGATCATGTATCGCGCTGGCGTTCCCATCACTATTCTCAAGGAACGGTTTTGCCTTATCGGTCGGAACCGGACCAGGCGCAAGGTTATTGGCCGTAATGCCACGGCTAGTCCCAAGCTATAAAGGTATTAGTGAGCGGTTTGCAAATGAAGACGTGGTTTTACCTCGCCGGCAAACGAAGCCGTGATACTATCTTGAGCTGCTTTGGATGCAGCATAGGATCCTCCCTCTGGTGGGCTCATCTTCGAAGAGACAGTTCGATTTTGACGATGCGGCCACCTGCTGGCATTCTGCCCACGCCGACGACCGACTTGGTCATGTACACGGTCTCAAACACATTCAAGCCGAATTTGGATTGGAGCTGCTCAGGTGTCGCCTCTAATAGGCCACCAGTCGCAGCTACTCCGGAGTTATTGACTTATATCTAATATCAGCTGGGTTCATTTGTTTCGGTACCTCACGCACCAAGGATGTCAATATGGTCAACATCAAAGGCGGCCAAAGCTTCCTTGACAAGTCTATCGGATGTGCCCGGAACATCGACGGCGCCGTGAAGCGCAGTATCTTGACTGCCATACTCGTTTGCAATGTCTTTGGCCACCCTCTCAGCTCTTGGCTTTGAACTATCAGACACATAGTGGATCGCGACTATTGCGCCATTGCGAGCAAAGGCTTTCGTGATTGCTGCACCAATGCCCGTTCTCTCTCCCTGAGCCAGTGATGATGGCAGATTTTCCGTCGAGGGAAAGGTTGTCGCGGGTCATGGTGAGAATGAGGAAAATGAGTCTGACGAGATTGTTTCTGAGTTGGACGGTTGCAACTGGAGAGCAGAAATTGAACGACTTGAACGACATGTAAGTGCAACTCTTGGAACTCCACAAATCGAGCTTTCCGTCCTATTACCTCCTACGAGTCAAGAGGTTCCTAAGTGGTGTTGGTCGCAGCTGATCCCATTAGGAAACACACAGAAGCGGAAATTCGCCAAACTTGATTTGCAATGCGTCACTTGATCATGGCCTAAAGCATAACGCTATCTATCCCCCTGTACGTCACAGGTCCTTTATCTGGTCCTGGTGAGCGAATGAGACCTGCATTGAATCGATTGGAAGAAAAGTACTGCCGCCATTTGCAGCCTCCGACGCCCTCCATGACTGGTATCGTTACAGCGAATCATGGCGTAAGCGGGGGAGGATGTCCTCTGCGCTACCTCAAGAGTGCAAACCTGATTCGTAAATCCAGGTCCTATCGCAAGTACTCTTTGCAAAACATCAAGAACGCGTTGATCTGCTATTGAGCAATATCTTAATCAAGTCCAAGTCTTCTCGGAAGGCAAACAGAAGAACCTAACATACAGAGATTGGTGATTACTCGTATCAAATCTACAGGTGGCCACATCACAGGCTATTGTAGGAGAGCAAAAGGCTTCTCTCTCAGTGCATGAATAAAAACATTGTTTTGCACAGGCATAATCCTAGTTTGATAAATCTCTCAGTGTCAAGCCTAGCCAGTTTCAGCCACAACTCAGGGATGCTTTTATTCCGCGCACCCTGCAGCAAGAGCCTTAGACCTCATGCGCAGGCGGTTATATGTTCATCTCAGCTAACTTATTGGGTTGTCCTACCATGCGGTACTTGGACTTCAACTAATGAGTAAAAGCTCCTTTTGAAGGGGAGGAAATTGAGGATTGCTAGTTGTGCAATGGCCTAGACCACGACGACACCGTCGTTGGAGATAATATACAAGTCATAGTGTCCGAAACCATGATTCGGGTGGTCGCATTGAGCAAGTGTACTTGGTACACCCTCAACGACAACTGCGGCTCATCAAACCCCTTCGCATTAAAACCATGGTACTGAGCTTTTGGCTCGTTTCTGCCTCGTGTATCGCCTCGATAAGGAATGAGCGAGTTCCCCTGGCACCAACCCTAAAAAGGTGTGGCTTCCGAAGATTCTCGCAGGGGGGCGGTAGAGCGATCAACGTCTGTGTACTCCGTACGGAGTAATAGACCGAGGAATCTCAATAATATGGAACGACTCCTCGTCGAACAATAATCTGCCCACAAGCTCATTTTGTTCAGACGAATGGCGCGACGGGGGTTAACGCGTGGAGACACCAGGCCGTTGGAGTCCTTGGCACAGCATCTAAATGCGAGATGGCAGTCAGGAAGGCCTGGAAGAAAAGAAGAAATTGATGCAGCACGTATCAGCAAAAGGGAAACAATCAGATGAGTGGACAAGAAATACAGGCCGGCTAGTTATAAACACAATCGCTAAATCGAGACATAAGAACAATGTTGTACAGTAAACATCATCAACTTTTGCTGGTCTCCTTTAACTTCTTGCTGGGCTTCCCTGTTGTTACCCTGGCATCCACGGCGACCATCGTCTTCTGGCGGAGCGGATCAACCTGCTCCAACACGAAGCTATCCTTGTAATGGTCGCCAGTACTGGGGCCAACCGGCGGAAAGCCCCAGAGCCGCAGCGCTCTCTCGCTGCCGTTATTACTGTACAAGCTTTCCGGTCGCTGCCGGTCGATGTCTTCGCTTCGCTCGGTGACGGAGATCTTGATCTCTCGCGTGACGAAGATGGCGTCGAGGCGGCCCCTGAGGACGGGCCAGAATACGGGAACGGACGCGCTGATGCAGCCGAGGTTCACTTCGAGCATGCCGAGGATGCAGAGGACGGGCGCGTACCAGGAGTGGTCAAAGGTCGGGTAGGATAGGGATCGGTGGCGGATAGTTTCGCCGAGTCGGATGCCTGCTAGGATGTTGGCACTGCCAAAGTTAGCAAATAATGGTTCATGCGCGTGGCGTCGTGCGTGGGTACATACGCAGCTCCGAGGATGAGGAGGCCAATGAGGCCAAGTCGTGTGCGCATCTCGGTGCCTTGACGGAAGAGCAGTGGCGTCGGGATTAGAAGGATGATGATGTCGAGAATCATGTTCATGATGGCCTGGGAGAGGAAGGTATGGTAGTGGTCCTCGACGTAAAGAGACCCATATGCATAGCATCGTCGGTTCTCTAGGGTCCAGTCCCAGTACGCTTCAATCACGGGCAGGCATGGAAACCACTGCAATTCGTCAGTCCCTGTCTTGAGATGTGGAAGATGCAGCGTGAGCGCACCGCCATGAAGGAGTATATGCACGCGAATGGTATTACAATCGCCATCGTGCCCAGGCAAAGCCATCGTTGAACGCCCTTCTCGAATATGCGGAGGTATTGGAGGAGAAGAGATAGTTTGATCAGAGCGACAGTGGTGATGAAACTGCCGTCGGCGAGATAGAAGAGTAGTAGGTAGCGCTGTTGCTGGGCTTGGGTGAGCAGTATGAAGTGGCGTCCAAGGCCGGCGCTTGGAACTGTTACGCAGGCGGTCAGTGGTCTCGGACGATATCGATGCTGTGGAAGCGTGGCGCGACGTACGAATACACATGGTGACGATGCCGATGGCACCCACGGTCTATCATTTCCCACCAGTCAGTAAACAGGACCCAGACATGTTGGTGCTCGTGCCGCGCATACCGTCATCAGGATCATAAAGTAGTCGTCCCAGCCAGCCATCTTCAGGACGCAGAAGCGAGTGTAGAGTCGTGCAAAGATGCATAGCGAGGCTATTGTCTGCACGGGAAAACGGGTCAGAATGGGCGAACAATTGCGAAGAGCAAGCGAGCGTCTGCGGCAAGTCATACGCTGAAGCTGACGGTCAATCCGATGATAACGCCCGCGTGGTTCCACGCCGGGACGGGCTCGTACAGGTTGTCCGCGGCGCCCAACAGGCTTTCGATTGTCGTCGGCATGGTGAACAATCGACGGTCGTTGTCGTGGTCGGTCGTCGCTGTCGAGGATCACACCATGATCCTCCGCTCCCTTCGCTGGTAGTCGCTATGTGTTCGTCGTTGGGATTTCCTCCTCGAGTGCGCCCGTCATGTGCAGAGGCAGGCAGCCGTCTAAAGAAACGGAGTCGAGGGCCGCCCGTCACGACGAAGAAAAGACCAAATCCAGATTCCAGACAACTTCTCCCGTCCACGCCGCAGGGAGCGGGTAATCCTGGTGCTTATCACAAGGGCGCCACACCACAACGCGACCCTGCAAGACAGTGGGATGGCGCAAGGGTATGTCTGAGAAGCGGAGACGATGGCTGATGGGCGCGGCGAATCACGCTCCTGGGGCCGTGGGGTTTTCAATGCAACATGGGATGGCAATCCCTGCCTGCCCGCCCCTGGCAAAGTTGCCGGTCCAGTTGATCCGGCCACTTTGCGGCCCAGAAGCTTCTTCCACGCTTTTCTTTTCCTTCCATCTTTCCTCTTTCCGTCGGCCTGCAAATCCCCTCGAGTCGATTGGCGCATACATAAGCGAGGGGTCCAGCTTCCTTGTTCAGTGAAGCGTGGACTAGAGCTGATGTGAGAAAACGTGGCTTGAGTCTCAGCTGCCCAAGTCAGTGTCATCCTCATCATCCATTACAGACACGGAGCCAGGCTGTCCATGGTTACTATCCCCTGCTGCTCGGCCGAGATGTCGACTTCAGGCTTA
>KL659387.1:11676-35948 GCA_000732775.1 Stachybotrys chlorohalonatus IBT 40285 | reverse complement strand
CATAATTACACGTGTCCCGCGGAGGGTCCGTATATCTAACAGTTGTCTTGCTAGAGCCCCAACCGTGACATCTTCCAGGGCATAGGACCATTTTCCCCGGCGGGTCCATTTCTGCCGTCACACTCCCACCTCGCCTTACAGCATCTGCCTCGGCCGATGCGAATCATTGCAATGTCCTTGCTTTGTCTCGTCCTGTCCAGGTTCCTGCTTAATGCGATACCTAGCATCAGGCTCTGCATCGCCCTTTGCCATCCTCACGGCATAAGTAAAAGCCAGACACTTACTTCTTCCCACTATACACATATCTATTCCTTCCTACCCAAGCATAGTTTCCTACAACATTAACACGTTGTAATTATCCTAGCTTCGTCCACCATCCTACAAGCCGGAGTCCAGACCAGGCTATCCACAAAGAATCCATCTGCCTGTCTTCTCGACATATTGAGCCTCGGGGGGTAGGCCAAAAATCTCTTCAAGTACAATTTGAGGTTTGTCCAGCAGAACCACAAGCACCATAGTGATTTCATCCGCATCGAACCGGAGCAGAAGCTGCTCGCCATCGTCATCTCCCCGCCCTTCTGCGAATGCCATCGTAGTCTCCTCGACCTCCCTGCCTTCATTCGCCGTCTGCCGTTCGATGTCCTCCATCGCATCCTCGAGCTCTCATCCACCAGGTCCACAAAGCCTTATGGAATCAAAGGGGTGACAGAACTAACCAGCATTTCTATAAAGCGATGATACAGCCCAATAGGAATAGCTCGAGACAACTGGAGGCCGTGGTAAATAGAGATAAAAGAAGCTATTTTATTGTTGGCTTAAATACAGCTAACGCTCTTTGCATAAGATGCGTAGACCTCCTTTTACCTTTTTTCCTTGCCATGTTGCGAGAACTTGTGCAGATCGATTCGTTAATGGATGACCTGATCCAAGGATCAGATGTTGCTGTTCTAAGGCCTGAGATATAAGCGAGATGGCCTCGTGGCGGCGGCCGCGTGTATACCAGGTTATGGCTAAATCATGCATAGCTTGCAAAGTATTCGGGTGCTTCTCTCCTAGTACCTCTCGTCGAAGATCCAATACTTTAACAGAAATATCTTCATCGTATTGACCTTGCGCAAGGTATGTGGCCGCGAGATCCGCCATGCTGCTGATCGTATCCGGGTGCTTCTCTCCTAATACCTCTTGTCGAAGACTGAATGCTTTTCCATCTACTGGCTCGTTCTCTCTCTCCACCGTCCTCGTTCATGTAGAAAATAAGATACCCGGCTTAGAAGCTCCACTATTTCAACCTGCTTTCCACTTACTTCGGCCCAGTCCCCCACCTGCAAAGCATGTGCTAAATACTTCTCGCACTCTTCCCATGTCTCTCGGCTCGACACCGGGAAGAGTCTTTGCATCACATCCACAGCAATCTGCGAGAAATATACCTCAGCTTTCATTGCATGGTACCCATCCTGATCATCCTCTTCAATACCCATCTCGCGCAGCGAATTCATATTGAGCCTGTATTGCACGGCTTCATGCACAAGCTTATGCATCTCGTACGTCTTCTGCATATCGTTTCCTGCTCTCATCATACTTAGAAAGGCGAACTCCTTCAGTCGTGTGATGGCCAGGACTTCCACCTTCATCATCCCAGTCCTGATAACCAGCCGTAGCTAAAATCTCAAATGGAATGCTTCGATAATCCTATGCGACCACGCTCAGGATTCTACATGCTATCTTGCTTTCTTGCCGGATCCGATCCATCGAGATTACCCATGTTTCTAGCACGCTATTCGATACTTCCGGCCGTCGGTGTCGATCTGTTTCCGTCTTTTGGAGAACCTGCCATCGCTGTGTGCCTTGTCTGAGCATGGTTAAGTATTCCTGGATTGGTATTAAAGTCCGCCGCATGTACGCGCCTGCTTGTGAAATGGCAAGTGGAAGCTGCTGGAGCTCTTCTAAGAGCTCTGTGGCCTCTCTTTGCTCATCTTGCATTTCGGCATTCCGTGCTGCCTCGAGGAGCTCGATAGACTCGTCCCGTTCCATGGGGCCGACCTTGATCCCGCGGCGTGAGCTGATGAGCGTCCCGATGATTCGTTCATCGCGGCTTGTCCATAATACTGTTCCTGTAGGTGCTCGAGGAATATACTCGATTAGAGTACTTGACTGAACGTCATTCGTCGTTTTTCCTGCTTTCACTACTCCAAATGGCAGGAGATCGTCGGCGTTATCTAGGATCAACATCCATTTCTCTTGCAACTCAATACAATTTCGAACCGCACTAAGTCTTCCTTTTTCAGGTTCGCATCTATGCCAAGCTCCTTTGCGATGGATTGGAAGTCATGAATGAATGTGGCTTCGGTATCCGCGTGGACCCAGGAGACGGAGCAGGTTCGGTCGTGGCATCGTCGGTAGGCATAATCGAGCGCGATCTGTGTTTTGCTATTATATTAAGCTTATATCAAGGATCATATGCTGGTGTAGCTTACCCTGACCCGCCTAAGCCGCAAAGAGCAGCAGCATGGTATTCCTCCGCTGTTGATGGTAGAAGCTTGTTAAGCTTGTCGAATAGATCGTTGCGACGGACAACGTCCTCGTTGCGGGGATATGGAATGGCGCGAACGGCGGCTCGGGCCAGTCGCTGGGGTGGATGGTAGTGGTTAATCGTTGTAGCATCGCCCTGGTTTACAATCGTATGGTCGCGAAATTGGTTACCGGAAATGTCCCGGCAATGTGGCGTGGATGACTCCATCGTGGATACGGGGTCTTAGATTTATATGGTTGCGGAGAGACACTAGGAGGTCGGTTTAAAGAATAAGGCTGTCGGCTTACACCGCTCCGTGCCAGCTTTCATTGGCTTCAGTTCAGGCCGCCAACCCAACAACAATCCAATTCGGCCAAACTATTAATGCGATCTACTGTAACTTATGTATAGATCCTTTCTTATCTTATCATATATTTTGGATGATTCAGTCAACCAATCAACCTAGTCATACCAGAGAGACGTAAACTTTCTCAGATTTGCAAAGTGTTTTCACAATTAACACGATCAAGAATCAAAACCACTAGCATTCACCTCCTGTAACACATGTATTCAAGATATAGAGCCACTCGTTTTCACTTGACTTACGGACGCCTTCCAGTAAACAGAAGCAAAGAAGCCACGATCACTCTAGAAAGTCATGTTTCCTTTTACGTCACCTTGGTTGATTCGAGCATGACTTCCGAATGAATTCTGGGAAATATTTCCATTCGTCGCTTTCGTTGCACCTGTGATAAATTAGTCAGTGGTTACGCAAATTGGCAAGCCACGTCTTACCAGCATCGCGAAGTGGAGCTTGGGCAGGGTCGTCCGGAGGATACTGCTCAAGCATAGCCTTAGTTACCGAGGCAGCCGTCGCTGCGGCAAAGTTTTGCCATTTTTTGTTCTTATGGCTGTCTGCATAATCACAGATTCCTTTAATGACGATGCATGGGACTTGATCCCAGGTGCCAGCACCTTCCATCTCAAATGCAATGAGATTATGGATGGTGGCGATCCGGTCTCGGTCTTCGCCAGACTTCATCACCGCATTACCCGAGCCCACTCGTCCAATAAAGATCTCTGGAAAAAAGTCACCGTTGTGAACACGGTGCTCCCTTACCACTAGCTTGGTCGCATCGCAACCAAGTTCGATACATGAAGTCTTGGAAGCTGACTCACAAAACTCAGATGCATCGCCAAGACAGATATCGCATGAAGTCCTATGCAGATGACCATAATCGCTGCAGTATAGCTTATCCTCAGCGTTGCCGGGATGCTGGTAATTTGTTCTTCTTCGCTTCTGACGAGCGATTTTTTGTAGCTGCCTAAGATGCTCTGCGGCTTTCGTCTGTAGCCTTTCCCTCATAAGCTCAGTTTCAAAGACAGCAAGAAGTGCTCGAATTTCGATATTTGGTCTGGCAAGACTATCCTCGATGGAGCTTTTGATCGCGAAATGGCCAGGATATTGTCTGCCATGGTCGTATCGAAGAATGCTGCTGCTTACGATTACGTCGCCAAGAAAAGTATCATAGTCATCGATCTTTGGCACCCCTCCACAGATGCCGACGATGAGGACGAGCCTCAAGCCGCAGAAGCTTGATCGCAGACTGGCCGCCGCCGCTGCTGCATTGGATGATCCCATGCCAGGAAGAACGGCAAGAACGACGTCATGCTCTCCAATGCAGCCTGTAATATAGGTGTTGGAGCTACCATCCGCGCGACCGTATGGGTCGTGAGCCTCGTCCCAGAAATCGTCAAAGAGAAGGGCAACGGCATCGGCTTCGCGGGGTAACGCACAAACAATGGCGATACGGAAACATGAGCGGTCGGCGGGCGGAGCTGGAGATGCTATAGATAAGAAATATTTGGGTAGAGGGAAAAGCTCGAATGAATGGATAGATAAAATGGGAAAAGGCTGTGGTGTGATGGCAGCCTCATTTGAGAGGCGGGAGTAGAGCGGGGTAAGCTGACAGCCTCATTCTTCCAACACCTTCCTAGAACCCACGCCAACTCTTGCAATATACGTTAATAATCCAAACCCGCGCATTGCAACCGCTCAAAACTAGCTATAATGGACTCTCCCGTGCCGCTTCCGCCGCGACATTTCCAGCAACCAATTTGGTGACTATACCATAGTCAATCAGGGCGATAACCACTACCATCCACCCCAGCGACCGGCCCGAGCCCGGCGTTCGCGCCTGTCACGGTTCGGCTTGGCCGCGGCGGGTAGACGGGGAACGCGTCGGCAGGGAGGTTCTATTTCTACGGTAGGCACTGGTAACCAGCAGGCAGGCTCTATTGACAAGACGTAGCTCAAGGAGCTACGTTTAGGGGTTCTGTTGATTTCCGCGTTTTATTCCATCTAGTGTTTGTCAACAGGCTCGGTCTGCAGAAGGATAAGTGGGTCTCCTGAACCCTCTGCCGTTCGAGCTGGGACAGCGTCATTCCATATCCCCGCAACGAGGACAACAAGGCCGAGCCTATATATCTTCAAGTGCTGGATCTTCGACGAGAGGTGCTAGAAGAGAAACACCCGGATACTTTGCAACCTATGTTTGATTTAGTTATAACCTAGCATACATGCGATCGCCGCCACGAGGCCATCTCGCTTATTCGTCGAATCTTAGAACAGCGACGTCTGATCCTTGGATCAGGACATCCATTGACGAATCGATCTGCACAAGCTCTCGCAACATGGGAAGGGGAAAAAAGGATAAAAAGGAGGTCTACGCGTCTAATGCAAAGTGCATTAGCTGTATTTAAGCCGACAGTAAAATAGCTTCTTTTATCTCTATTTATCACAGCCTCCAGGTGTCTCGAGCTATTCCTATTAGGCTGTAGCATCGCTCTATCCCCTTAAGTGTGCGAAAGCAGCAAGATTGTATTCGACCCACATGCCCTTCAATTTAGGTCGGTACAGAAAGTAACATCAAACCCTTCCCCACCATAATGGATATCCAAGATACTGCTATTAAGGACACAATTATTGTCGGGGGCGTAAGTGAGGTTGATGCCGAGCTTTTTATACGGCTAGATCACTATCAACAAGAGCGGGAAGGTGATATCACAGGGGGACCGAATTTCAAGCCTGTTGCTGCCTGCGGCAGCACTTTCTATCCGTTGCGGCCACAACAATGCTACCCCCTTCTATCAACGCTGCTGGCGACCCCCAGTCGACCTTCTCCAGTTCTTTCTACCTATTTCCCTTGTGTAAGGGTGGGTTCGCTATATGAATGAGGCTCCTGAGCCTGCTCGAGGTCTCGGACCTGGTTCTCCCAGCAACAGCGGCTACAAAGAGCAGCCCTCCCGGCGAGGGAAGGCTTGGAGCCCGACCTCGGTGTCTGAGATCTATCTATGGCTTGCCATACAGATTTACATAGGTTTACACAGGGAAACCCGTCTGGAAGACCATTGGAAGGCCTCCACGCCTAAGAGGCATCTTTCTAGTCACCCTATCATCAAATACGTGACTTTTGACCGGTTCCAGCTACTATTACGCCGCATACAAATTTACCCCTATTCCGGGCAGCCACAAGGGCCCTACCGGCCATGTGATGAATGGTTTGACCGAACACAAGCTGTTTCTTTATAGCTCTGGGCTCCGGGCACAGATATCGCTGCAGATGAGTGTATAGTCAGCTTTGAAGGCAGGGCCTACGAAAAAACAACTCTCCCCAGCAAGCCAACGCCCAGAGGGTTCAAAGTCTGGGTTGTGGCTCAGCAGGGCTATTTTTTGCAGTGGATTTGGCACATACGAAAGGCCCCGCCTGCCGGCATCGCGAAGTCAGGGGGCGGCTAGCAACCGCAGAGCTCGCAACAGCAGAGCTCGCAACAGCAGAGCTCGCAACAGCAGGGCTCACAGCGGTCCTCGCAGACAGGGAAAAAGTGTAAAGCTATTGCCGACACAGAGGTGTCTTTGAGCCCTATACAAGCTGTGGTTGTTTCCCTTATATCTTGGCTGCCGGCAGCCACCTATCATATCTTCCTTGACAACCTTTTTTCATCGCCACACCTTTTCAGAGCTCCAAGACAGCAAGGGATAGCTGCTACAGGCACTGCCCGGCTCAACTGTGGTATCAACGAACACTTTGTTGTGACCAAGCGGTAAGACCGTGCCGGGAAGTGCTGGGCTTTTGATACCGTCAAGGCTGTGCCTACGCCGAAGGCCATGTAAATCAGGGGGGAAAGCTTGAACCATCTGATCTCTGGAAAACATATGCTAACCTCTTTCCCTTCACCTTAAGGTTAATCAAATCGTAGTAGGGTTAGATAATGCCCTTGTGCTGCTGCTGAATACTGTTTATATAGGTGAGGAATTCGTCTGCCGGGTTCGCCGGCGGCCTTCAACAACAATAGCACAGTCACGCCCTATCCGCCGCAAATTCGGGCCTGACCCAGTCAAGGAACTCCCTATGCTAGAGGCAGCAGCCGTCTATAATAGCAATATGAGCGCCGTAGATACTGGGGACCAGCTACGGGCTACAGAAGGTCTTGACGACCGTAACCGTAGGGGGGGTTGGCGGGCAATAGCTTGGACCCTCCTGCTTGAAGTGGCCCTCGTCAACAGCTATCTATTGTAATAGCGGGCTCCCGGGCCTTCTCCGTGGCCCCCGTACAGAGACCAGCGGCAGTAGCGGCAGCGCCTTGTTGATGACCTCATTGCTCTGTATGGGAAGAGGGGTGGCACAAGGGAGCGTTTCCGAGCTGGGGACACTACAACGCCTTTATCACAGCATAATCATATCAATAAGTGCAAAGGCGGCCATTGCTTGGGCTGTCAGGGGCTTCGGGCAGGTGAGGTACGGTCATGAAGTCGGCAGCCCCTCGGCCAGGTCAGCGGGAATAGGGTCAAACCCACAACAACACAGAAAGGCTGTGACGTATGTAATGTAGCTATATGTACCCGGCAGGATTGCTAGGACTTCTATCATAGTCTGCTTTCCTAAGAAATATAAGTCGCTTTTTTGCGGCATTTTTATTGGCCAGAAACCCTGTCTGTACAAGCTTGCTACCTTACCACACTCAAGGGGATAGAACTCGATGTGTACATGCTTTAGGTCAAGACACTCCTCCCTAATGATCTGATATGGCTCCCAGAAACCTGCTTTCCAGGTAGGACTGTCGACCTTGCCGCAATGCCATTCATAATACTGTGTCAAAGCCTTAGCTCTCGGCAGTGGGATGATGAAGTCCACAAGACGGTTCCGAGCTACGATGACGTCTTAACCGTGACACTCGGCTAAAGCGTTTGCCATAACATCGCCAGAAGAGTGGTTTGATTGTCCCGAACGTGTGAGACTTATATTAATAGGCAGTAGTCTTCCTGATCGTTTGCGCTTCAGCTGCCTAGGCTCAACCGATACTTCATCGTGTTTGTAAACAAGTTGACGAATAGTTTCAGGTACGTCACTATGCGTCCTTAGCAGTTTGCCTTCCTCAGCGTAATCAACAAGCTTATCAAGGACGGTGGTATCCAGCTTGTAGTGTTTCTTGCTTTCTGGGTCACGCCAGCAATAGAACTGATTGTTGTTACATGGAACGCCGAGATAATGGAACAGAGCATACACATCCCTCCGGACCGGCCTTGTTCCAGAGTCTTCCTCTTGTCGGGCAAGGAGTCCATCTCGGGCTTTGAGCTGCCTATCTGTTGCTCCTCGACCGTTATGCTGCATTGTCGTATTGACGGGCTGCATCACTTCTTTATTGAGAAGCACATGTCCACTCTCAGCTTATTTCCATCCCGAAAGAGATGGCTTCAAGCCGTTAACTTGTTCTCGATGGGCTGCTATTGGAGGTCCAAACCATTAGCCTGGAGCTTGAGCTTTTTCTCGCCACGTTTCGTAGTTGATATTAATGTTGTCGCCTCGTCGGGTTCATATTTCGTGTCAGGTAACTTGGATTCTACCATTTTCGCTAGGGCTACATGCAGAAACTTCTCCTCCCAGTAGGCGCTGGGTGCAAGAGTGAGGTTCTCCTCCGTGATCTCGGCGAGCGTCGTCGATTTCTTGTTCGTCCGCAACTGCAATTTCCATTCAATATCATAGTGAATACACGTTGGATGCACGTCCTAGTTTCGGAAGTTAGGGTCCCAGTCACTTAACTGGAGTAGCGGTAATCCTGGTGCTGCCCGAGCTAGGTTATGACTTTGATCAACAAGCCTTACTCTAGGGCTAGGGCTGAGGCTTCCGAGCTCAGGGAGCACGGGAGTGCTATGATTGAGTTCAAATAGGGTCCCATCGTAGGCATATGCGAAATCATCCTCGGGTGACAAGTACATGATGGACGATAATCCTGGCGGAGATGTTTCCTCCCAGGCTTTTCAGGAGGCCACGATTTGGCATATGCGGCATGGCTCGTCCGGAGGAAAAGCATACGTAGGCCTCATGGCTACCTAATGTACACATGACCTGCCAAATTTGGATCAAGTTCGTCCTTCCTATGAGACAGTGCTGAAGTGACCTGCGGTGATGTGTAAGAAGGGCCGATAATAATGTCGAGAAACTGGCACAAAAAGATTCCACAATCGAAATTCACTTCGTAGTTGACGTGGTTGGAAATGAATTACTACGTCTTGATTGATGCGCATTGCAAAGGACGGGATTTAATTGCCTGGTTCATCAGGCCACTGTAGCATGACCACATGACAATTGGCCTGCCTCAGATTGCAGCCTCGCCCAGCCTAAACTCTAACCCCCCCGGATTTTGAAGGTCTTACCCCACCAAAGGCATGGAATATCTGACCGCGTTCTCTAGTCAAGAACATTAATCGGAACAACAAACGAACCCAGCCATTTCAGTTGACCATGGAGGGTCTTAGCGTTGCTGCTAGCGTCATTGCCGTTGTTCAGTTGTCAGCCACGATCGGTTCGCTATGTTCCCAATACATCGAAGACGTCAAGAATGCCGGAGACGATGTACGCCGCCTTCTCCAAGAAGTTACGAACCTCAAAGCTATAACAGAAGACATCAGAGAGTCGCTTAGTGGCCCTGATTCAGCAAGGCTCAAGAGCTCCAAGAGGCTAGAATCAGCGATTGAGCAAAGCCTGGCAAGGCTTCGAGATCTCGAGCAGAAACTTGACAAGCTCAAGCAGAAGCTCTATCCGGAAGGACCACGATCCAGGATAAAAATTTACATCAATTTTCATAGTCTCAGGTGGCCTTTCAGTAGTAAAGAGGTGGAAAAGGCTATCCGGGACCTCGCGAGCTGTAGGGAAGCGGTCTTGATGGCCTTGCAGCATGATCATTTGTGGGTTGCGATTTCTTCAGATGAGCTGAGGACCCAATAAACTAACTCTGCTCAGAACGCTGCTACTTAGCATTGACAAAAGAGTCGATGGCCTAGCCATCCAACCAAAAGAAGATGTATTGACAGCCCGCCAGCCTCACTTCGTTGTCCCCTTCCCTCGCGATCCAGACTTTGTGGAGCGGTCAGCCATTCGAACGTGGATTCAGGAGCAGTATGAGGGTCCCGCTAGTCGGATGGCCCTTGTGGGTTTAGGCGGCTTTGGGTACTGCTCCTTTTTTTTTTTCTTCCACAACTTAAAGCTAATATGACAGAAGGAAATCACAGCTGGCTATTAACTTCTCCTACGAGGTTCATTCTAAATGGCCTAATAGAAGCGTTTTCTGGGTTCACGGAAGTACGAGGGCAATGTTTGAGGAGTCGTACCGGTCTCTGGCGGACACTCTCGCGATACCACGCCGTCATGATCCGAAGATAAATGCTCTAGCACTAGTTCGCGACTGGCTACAGAGACAGGATGTCGCACCATGGCTTATGGTTCTCGACAACACCGATAACCTGGACACTTTCTTTAACACCACTGAATAATCACCAGTAGCATCCTACCTACCAAAAACAGGGAATGGGAAACTCCTCGTTACTTCACGCAATTTAAGGGTCGCCGAGAAGTTGACGGGTAGCCAGAAGTCCATCCTACAGGTTTCCACCATGGACAACGCCGAGGCCCTCAAGCTTTTCCAACATAAGCTAAAGTCCGGCTTCGATAAGAGCATAGCCGAAGAGCTTATTTGTGTTCTGGACTTGGTGCCGCTTGCAGTAAGCCAGGCTGCTGCTTATCTCAATCGCCGTGCACCGCGCATCTCGATCCGTTCCTACCTGGACATTTTCCGGGAAAGCGAGCAAAAGAAGACTAGTCTTCTGAATTTTGATGGTGGCGATATCAGGAGACATGAGGGCGTGTCAAATTCTGTTGTCGGAACATGGCAGGTGACGTTTGAGGGGCTTCGTCAAGAGAGACCATCTGCGGCGATGCTACTCTCGCTATTGAGCTTTTTCTGTCCCCAAAACATCCCCGACTGCATGTTATCTGGATACTCTCAAGTGGAAAATGAAGACTTTGAGGACGATCTTGATGCTCTGAGAACCTACTCTCTGGTCAATCTATCGAAGGTCTCGGGGTTCTGCGATATGCATTCCCTCGTCCAGTTCTGCACACAAAGATGGCTTTCGAAATTTGACGACTTAATGCGTTGGAAGAGTCTGTTTTTGCAGTTGTCTGCAAAGCATTTTCCGAGTGGAGCGTTCGAGACATGGGCATTCTGTCAGAAACTGCTTCCGCACATTCAAGCCATCTTAGAGCAGCAACCGCTTCAAAAAAGAGATATCCTGGAGTGGAGCACGTTATCAACAAACGTTTCATGGTACATGATCCTGAAAGGAGATCATACTAGGGCAGAGACTCTGCTTGTAAAAGCGGTTGATGCAAGGGAATGGCTCCTTGGGGCAGAGCATCCCTTTACCTTGACGAGCATGGCCAACCTGGCATCGACATTTAGGAATCAAGGTCGATGGAAAGAGGCAGAGTTGCTAGAGGTGAAGGTGATGGAGACAAAACAGCGAGTGCTCGGAGAGGAGCATCCCGATACACTGACGAGCATGGGCAACCTGGCATCGACATTTAGGAATCAAGGTCGATGGAAAGAGGCAGAGTTGCTAGAGGTGAAGGTGATGGAGACAAGACAGCGAGTGCTCGGAGAGGAGCATCCCGATACACTGACGAGCATGGCCAACCTAGCCTTTACATTAAGCGGGCAAGACCGTTCTAAGGAGGCTCTAGACTTGATGCATACCTGTGTTTCTCTTCGTCAGCGTATTCTTCGCTCGGCACACCCGCATACGAGATCTTCCATAGAAACATTGAAGGCATGGGAGCAGAAAGACAGCGCTGGTTAACTATATTTCTTGGGTGGGCTGCCACAGAATACTGTGCAGAAGGAACTGGAGCTGTTCTTGACGTCTGCAAGGAATAGGAATGTGCTTGTTCGTATTGAATGAAGAATGAGTCACGCTGATGTCTGAGGCATCAATTCAATTGCCGGTGCCCAACTTAGCGGTGACATCCGAAGATAAACTACACACTGTGCTGGCCCTACACATGGCCAGAGATGGACCAGTTTATGTAAAACCAAAAGTTGGCTTACGGACGCTCAAGGTGGACTGCACTGTACCTCTTGCGCAGCACCCTGCCCTCTCTATTGCGGCACCCACGGGGGTGGGCAAGAAAATGCATCAAAGGCATACAATGGACAAACATAAGTTTCTTCGGCTTTCTCCTCCTGCTCCTGATCATCCAAAGCGTGCACCAGTCCCCCGCAGGCGAAATACGCCCTACACTTGAATTCTCCCTCGTAGTTGGTGATCCTGCCCTTCTCCTAACCAGCCCGAGGTCTTGATCATCACTGTGGACTCGGCGCCTCATCAGACATCCTCCCCTGTCGCTCACATCTCCCAGCTTCTTCTTTGACTGCTCGAAAGACGAGGACAGCCCCATATTCTGCGATCATCCACACCCCGGCCTTGGGTTCGTATGTGTACGCCGTCCACCCCATCCAACCGACGGTACAGCTGACGCCACCCAAATGGCGAACCATCTGCACAAGGTCCACGCTCTGCATGGTGAGTGCAAATTCGTCCCCCACAGCAATTCATCGCTGCGCATGTCTTCCTCAGCCGTAGCACCCTCCTCTTTCACGTCCGGCGACCACAAGGACAGCCTCCTGTGAGTAGCAGCAGCACTAACCCTATCGCTTCTGCTGCTAAGTCCTTTTGCCAGCACCATCGATCACCTCATCATCGGCGATGGCTGGGCGGCCGCCAGGTTCCTTCACGAGTCCCTCATCGTTCGTTTCCATCCCCCCGTCAGCGAGGCAGACGTCCGGTGCAGCCGCGTTGGACGCGTCGCCGAAAGGCTTCAGGAGCTCGCGTGGGATCCTCTGCCCGCAGCTTGACCAACATAACGTCATTTTGCAGGAATTCGAACGCCGAAATCACGGCGCTCCTCCAAGGCCACGAAGTCTTACGACCCAAGTTCCAGGATTCAATTCGTGCTGCACGTCGTTGCACCAGAATCAATTAGCGGGTCGTTGCCCGAGCACGCTAACTACATAATCACGCCCCACCACATACCCGTTCACGCCTCCAATCCCTCACCCTCATCGTGTGTCATTTGTCTTCCCTGAACGCCTTCATCACGTTCATCTTCTTCCACCGCAGCCATGGCTCCCAACATGTGTCCTCACAGACGCCCCGTCGAACCAATCAACCACGAGCTCTTCGGCACGCTCCAGCCCTGCCCCTTCGACCACCCGTACCTCCAGAGGCAAGACTGCACGCTCGACCGCGTGAGCTAGGTGCTCTTCGGTCCAAGCCCGCAGCCCAGGAGCTGTCGCGAATGGGTAGACCCTTCCCTGGTCGACATGGTGTTCAAGGAATGGCTGGTGGACTGGCATCTCTTCACCAGGTCCATCGGCTCCGTCGACGCCGCTACCCTCTCAGTCAAACTGCCCTCTCACGAAACTCCCTTTCCCATCCCGAGCCGCGACGCCCTCTGCGCAGCTCTCGGCGCCTACATGCTTGCCATGGAGCACGACCCGGCCGTCGCGTGCCTCGCGCATCCACCGGTCATCGTCATACTCGGGCAGGGAGGTCCGAACCGGCCCCAGCCCCACGGTCACGATGCGTTCGGCCATCCCTTTCCCGTCGACAAGGGCACCGCAGAACCCCCCCCGGTCGCCATCAAGGACCGGTTCCACACGGAGACCGAGGCTGGAGATCTCGTCTCCTGGGCAGTGGCCAACGCCAGGTTCGACGTTCCCCTGGCCGACTCCGAGGCGCTCTGGCTCAACGTTTGTGACTTCTTCCTGCACGACCCACGCGAGCGCGCGTCCGGCGTGCGTCTCCCCGGCACCAAGATCACTCTGCACCCGTACCAGATGGTCGATGTCTGGAAGATGCTCTCGGCGGTCACGTCCGACGTCGCGAGCGGCACCTACAACACGTCCCCGCCCGAGCTCGGCAGGACGCTCGAGTGCATGGCCGCGGCGGCCGTCGCCAACCTCGCCGTGCTGTCCCGCCAGCACCGCGAGCGTCACCCGGAGCTACACACCCGTCCGGCGCAGCAGTCGGGCTGCCTGGATCATCGTCGCTTCGGCATCAAGTGCTACTGCCAGGGGGGCAAACTCACCATCGCCCTGGCCCGAGGCCTCCACCCCCTCCCCATGCTTGCTGTGATCCCCCAGAGCCGCATCCCGCACTGGCAGGACCAGCACTCCGCCTTCTTCCACGACCACGTCGACTCCCACGCCGGCGAACGCCTCAGCAAGTCCCCGCTCGTCATCATGGTCCTCAACCACGGCGGCAAGTCCCTGGAGTGCACGACCAAGACCATCAAGGACGTCCGACCCCACCACCTACACCCCAGTGTGTCCATGGTCGACAAGCACGCCGGGGTCCCCAAGCCCGGCAAAGCCGTCTCATTCTCCTCCTCCTCCGGCGAGTCGCCCGCCGAGGGCGAACCATGGCCCTTGATCATGTTCGCGAGGTACCATGACGGCGACCACACAACCATCGACGCCCCGACGCCGCATCCCCGGCTCAGGCAGGACGCCTTACCCCCCGACGCCAGGCGCTTCATGCTCCTCGTGTCCGCCCCGGACTTGAGGTCGGATGCGTTCGACAACTTCTTCCACTCCAAGGTAGAGGTCACGTGGAGCAACCGCAAGAGACCCACCGACATCGACGTCAAGGCGTGCTTCCTCGCCTCCGTCATGTTCTGCGACGACGACGACGACGACACCCCGGCCGACGACGAAGGTGACCAGACGCTCCTAGGCTGCCTGCTGGACATGGCCGACTCCCTGTCCCTCATACCGCTGCCTCGGCGTCGCAGACCCCTCGTGTGCCTCCTCGGCCAGACCCCCATGACCAACGGCCTCCGAGATCTCCGCCACAGCCTGCCTCTCCTCTGCCGCAGGAACGAGAGTCTTGAAGAGCAACGCAGGAGCTTCGTGACGTACCAGAAAATACTGGCGGAAGACCCGCCCCGCCCCTTCGCCGTCCAGAATGCCAGGGAGCACCTCTCGTCCCTCGCCAAGAGCGTGCTTGGACCCGTCATGATACATCGCTGGTTCGGCCAGCCCTTCCTAGGCGGCTCCGTCCCCGACGCAAGGCCTCCGTGCCGCTACCACCCGGTCGTCCTGCCGCCCGCAGAGCCTCGGCACCAGCAGGCGCTAGGCATGACCATGTCGTCTGTGCGACGCAGGCACGACAGCATCGCCGGCAAGCCAATGAGCGACAGGGAGAAGCAGGCCGCCCTCGTCCGCTCGCCCGACTTCACCCACGCCCACGTGCTCTCCGTCATCCCCGGCGCCGTCGACCTATCGAGCGGCGGGCTAGACGACGTGTTTTTCGGCAACGCAGGCATCCTCCCAGTCAACTCAATCCCAGACTCGATCCGCCTCATCAGGTGCGGCCAGCTCGACGCCCTCGAGACGCACTGCCGCCTCCTCGCGGCGGAACCCATCGCTCGGCACTCCCTCGTCCTGACCATCCAGCCAAACGTCGCCCGCCTCGCGGCCGCGTACCTGCGCCGCATCCTGGGGGACTCCTTTACCATCGCTCTCATCGCCGACGACGCCGCCAGCTTCCTCCCCACCCTCCACAAGAGATCCCAGCGCCAGCCCTCCAAGCCCGTCGTCATCATCTCGGCATACCAGCATATGAGTGATGCCAAGCACGACCTGCACCGCTTCGTCTCCCGCGTCGTCCTCCTCGGATCCCCCTTCAACCGACGCCAGGAAGCCCACGGTGTGGCTCACGTCCACCGCAGCGGCCAGAGGGAGGCTGTCGATGTGCTCCCCATCGACGGCGCCCCGGACTCCATCGACTCGGCCATCAGCATGGCATCCCGCGGGCAAGGAACGTTTATGGGACTGATGGGCAGCATTAGATATGCATCGTGAAGATGTTAGCTAGACTTCATTGGCCGTAGGTAGACTGCGTTGGCCATAATTACATTATATTTGCCTATCCATGCCGCTTAGGGGAAGCTGATTGTCGTATCCACGGATTATTGCTCCTACCCTATACACGCGGTCAACCATAACCTAACTTGTTTAGCCAGTCATTGATCCGAGAGGGGAGGTTTTAACCTAATCCAGTAACGTGAGTACCTTAAGATGAATCTTTCTGTGCCTTTACCGGCCGAAAGGAAGAACCCGAGCTAGTGTGGGAGAAAGAAACGGTTCATCGGCAAAGCCGGACCCAGCCCGAACAGACCAACGAAAAAAAAAACACATGCCCACGGCGGCCGCAATCGTTGGGAACTAGGCCGATAAAAGGTACAAAGAAGATAGACCATTTGATCTCAATAGAAGGAACACAAGGGACACGAACGAATGGCCCAGCCGGCCATTGGCCGATTGATAGGAAATCGCAAGTCAATTGGTGATGTATGTGTGATTGATTTATGTTGTTGGTACCACGGAAAGTCGGGGCCTTTATGCCAATTCGCCATCTCCTGTCATGACTCGAACTGCGGGGGGGTGTTGGGACCCACTTACCCTTCTGCAGACCGTCGTCAGCTGCTGGAGCTCGAACCGTGACATCTCCTTCTACAATACAGAACCATTTTCCTGGCGGTTCCGTTCTGCCGTCATACCAGGTTTTATAATGATGGCGAAGCCTAGTGCTCTGGGTGCTATGACACCGCAAGTCTTTCGCCTATTAGGCCATGGGAATCAGCCGCATCCCCAACACCTCCCTCTTTATCCCGAGTACCCCGAGTCCTGTAGGCCGCTGTCAATGTCTTTGTTCTTTTGTACATTATAATCTTTTGCTGTAAATCTTGGTGAGCCGAGGAGTTAATCCATTGCATTAGCACTGGCCGCCGAGTGCACCTGGGCATCAGCAGCATCAACCGTGCTGTGCATGTAGGCCGTGGCTCGCTTGCAATTCACTCCAAAATTCATCACCACGACAATTTGGCGAAAACTCATTCTCCTCACATTAAACCTTACTAGAAACGTGTAACAATATGGAGCCCGAGAAGCAACGTAGCGTTGCCCGAATAGGCGACACGATCAGGGTTGCCATCTCGCCCATGGGCCCCTCCCCCAGTCCTACCTCTGGACCGTCACATCGTGAGCCTGCTCCCTCCGTTACACCCTCACCCGGTTATCACGTCCCTGCAGACCAGCAAGATACTGCAGCTTGAGGTCGTCGATGGCGATTCCGTCGGCCCGGGAGGCAGACATTGCTGCGTGGAGATTGCATTCCGCCAGCACTTCCCGCAGCAGCCACCTCGAAGTGCACACCCGGAGCAGTTCTTTTGGACGCAGTACCTCGGTGGCGGCACGGAAGCGTCGTCGCGTCCTTTTTCCGCCTTCTTCACGACACCCGACCGCGTCGTCAGCTTGCTCATCTCCAGGCACGATGCCCCAAACTTCGTCAAGTGCCAGGGCTGTGTCGATGTCTTCAACTTAAATTCCGACGAGCCCACCCACGTTCTCGCCCCCTTCCACGACTACATCTTCCTCGACACGGCGGCGGATGCTAGATGCTTCAACTGCATCTGGTACGGAAACGCGTCTTGCGCGCTAAGAAGGGATCTGCCTCCGCCCGATGACAAAATCGATTTTCTCCAGGATGCTCCGATCATCTTCCCCCTACAATCTCAAGACCGTGCGTGTACACCACCCTGTCGCTCGTGCCTTGTCTGCTAACGCGGTTCCCCTGCAGATTTAAGCTCGCCAACCAACCAGGAGAACATGCCGTACTGCCACCGCGATTACTGCACGACTGCCTTGCCACAATCTCCAAGAAGTGAAGCCCTTTGCACCCATTCAGCAAACAACGCCAAGCTGTCGAACCCGCAGAAATCAAGCAGAAGAATCCACTCCGTCGCTGCGCGCCATTCTACAACAAACAATCCTCACCTTCTCCCTGCCCATTTCGAAGCCCAGGCGCCCTGCCTCGATCAGCGGGCCAAACCGCACGCACCCTGACCCACGGCGGTCCAAGCTCCCTCGTCCAATTTCCAGCATGCACGGCGATGCGTACTGACACGCGGGAAGAACACCATGGTCCCGCGGCCCAACGCCATCCTCGTCGGGAGCCCGACGTTGGCCGTCCGCACGCGCCAGCCGCGGAAACCTCCGGCCGAACCGCCAGCCTCACCGACCTGCGCCGAACCGCGTCGCCGTCCCCCGTGAGTCCACAACCCCAACGACAGCCACGTCGAACATGGCCAGCGCCGCAAAGCCGCGACGCCGCCGTCCCCTACGTCCACATCCTCGCCAGAGCTGCGGGAAAGCGCCTCCGGCTCCCCAGAAGCACCGCGCTCGGCCGCCTCGCCATCTCCTCGGCGGTGAGCTAGGTCTACGGCCACATCCACCTACACTTCTACCGTGGACAGGTACCCCAGCCTTGCCATGAGCCGTCCTGGAGCCACCGCCGGCGTCGACAGCAGGACAAATCTCGGGCGTCCGAGGTCCTGACGCTATCAGGCATAGCGTACACAGGAGGAGGGAGGGCGGCGAACCGCTCACCAGGCTCGCCGAGGAGTTGTTCATGGCCACGAGCACCGTATAGTACTGCGGCAGCCTCGTCAAGCTCTGTCGTGGGCAAGTTGGCCTGTTTCCTTTCTACTTCTCGCGGGATGCCGCGAAACCATTACATCTCCAGACCAGGACGACGTTGTTAATGCTGGGGAATGTTTGGATCACAAGTGGGCAGCTCCTATGTGTTTGGTTAGACCCCAAGCCATGGATGCGATGCTGGGGCAAGCTCAGTAGCCGTCCATGTATCCCTCGCAGCTCTCCCATAACATCATAGCTCATAAACTCCTCGACACACTCATGGAGCCCTGTTGGTCTGCAGGCTTTCCGACGGGGACGTCCTCGCCAGCCTGGAAGCCACAATGGATCAGCTCGGCTGCCTAGGGAAGCCCGACCACCCGACTCCCCTCGCATACGTCCACAAGCTCCAGGCTCGGATACGGAACCCGACACCTAGGGTCGACTCCACCGGGTCCAACGCCGACCATACGGCCATGGAGTGCAACTGCGTCCGCATCACCCTCGACCAGTTCGGCATCATCGCCAATCAGTCCATCCCCGACGCCGAAGCCCTGCTCGCGTCGTGCCTGCTCCGAGGAGGGTCACGCGTCTCTGCCGAAGCTAGCCTCCCTGGGCATCCCGGACCTCACCAGCGTCAACGACTGCATCAAGCAGAACATGGCAGGTTACTGCTTCCTCTGCGATGCTCAAAACCACAAAGAGGCCAAGTCCGCCGACACGCACCTCGAAGACACTGCGACGCGAGGGCGCATTCGTCTCAGCCCCGATCCTAAACGCTCTCCACGACCCTATCCCATCTCAGTGGTCAGGTGCTCAGGTCCGGCAGTCCGCTCGGCGTCCAAAGCTATAGGTACAACGCCGTTGGGTTTTCGAGGCAGCAATCAAGAAGGCCGTCGTCGAGGACGACGAGGACGAGGAAGCTGCTTGGCGGCTCCCACAAGAACTCCCTGCACTCGCACACGGAGGGTTCGAGGCAATGGCAGTAGCCGCTGGGCGTCCACCGCAGCCCCAACGCACCCCGCGACCCCCCTCTCGGCGGCGGCAACCCCGCGCGCGACGCGGACGACGTCAGCGCCGAGCCGTCGGCAGCTCATCTTCAGTCGCTATGCTTTTGAAAGATCTCCGAGTTGATTATATTGCCGGATGTGCTGCCCAAACTCATGGGACGTCATGATGCGCAACCGGAGGCCTACCGGCGCAACACCCTCATTAGCATCGCAGAGCGCACTGGCAATATCGTAGTCATGGCCGGCACAGTTCAGGGCAAGAGCGATGTATGGATGGCCGTGGCCAAGGCAACCTCGAAGGAATCACCATCATCGTCGTTCCACTGCGCGCCCTGCAGAACGATCTGCTGCGCTGTCTATAAGAGTGCGATGTGCTTAGGAAGATATGGCCAAATGAGACCGGCTCCACGGCGCCCATGTCCGTGATACTCATCCAGCCGGAGAATCTGGCGTCGCCCAGCTGGAAACGCTTCCAAGAACAAGCCGTGGAAGGTAGGCTCATCGACCTCGTGGTAATCGACGAGGCCCGCCCCGTCCTAGATGCCGCGCCGCCCAGCGTCCCCGAGCGCACGCGAAACCTCGAGCCCGTCCACCTCTGGACGACCGCCACGCGCCCCCCGTCATAATGCGTCGATTCTAAACCGCAGCTCGCACCCCGAGGAGTCGGATACTAGCGTCATCAAGTCCAGCACGAAGTGCCCGAACCTTCGCTACTGCTGGTTCTACTCCACGTCCGATGTAAGCCATGGCGATGCGGCCGTGCGCTGCATGAGGCCGCTCCACGCCATGCTGGTAGAGTTCTGCGGCATCGTCTATTGCAAAACGCAAGCTGCCTGTGAGTCCCTGGCAGCCGCCAACGACAGAGGGGTCCCCAACGTCGCCGTCGTCGTCGTGCTCGGCTACCCTGAATACCTCCTCGAGCTCGCTCAGCGTTTCCGGAGAGCGGGTTGCGGCCGGGCCGCCTCCGCCTCCGCCGTCCTCGTGTCCGACTACTGCCGCAACGCCGTCAGCCTGTTCATCTTTAGCGCGCACCTCGCACCGCGTCGACCAGCGGGTCCATTGGCAGCCGGAACCCCCCCGCTTCAACCCGCCGGCAGTCCCACCCTAGCTCTCGATCCGCCGCGATCAGTTCCCGCTCGCTAGCTGCAGGACGCAGAACCCGGAGCTCACCCGTTCCGTCCAAGACTTTGAACGACTCGCCGACGCCGTCATCGGCGAGAAGTTGTGCATCTTCTGCTACGTCACGTCGTCTGGCCAGGAGAAGAGCCACCACCCCTACGGCGATTGCACCGACCAACGCGCCCAGCCATGCAGAGACATGCAGGAAGCCATTGTCCAGCAGCAGCTCGACAAGAACGCAATCCGCAGCAGTGAGAACGTGAAATCGGTAAAGCACACGTGCTGCTACTTCTGCTGGATGTCGCAGGTCCTGTACGGCAAGAATTTGCGCGATAGCTCGACCTCCTGCCGCTCTACCTTCCTCGTCAAGGACCTCCTCGACATTATTTTCGCCGGCTACCGCGACGTGCTCGCCGACATCTGAGCAAAGCAGCTCGGCTCATTTTTTCCACGAGGCGAGGCAAATCCATCTCCCCCTTCGGCACCATGGACTACGATAATTGGCTGCGCCAGCCACACACGCACGGCATCGTCTAGGGCAGCAACATGTTCTTCTTGGATTCTGCTGCCCTTTGCCAGCTGGGGTTTCAATGATTTTATCCGCGTATCTCTGTTTCGCTCTACAAGGTCCCACCGAGGCCAGTGTGTCAATCGATGACCGCGGCCGAGTCCTAGTGTTATGGGTTTCTTCATAACAGTGATATTATTGGGATTTTTTCTTCTTTTAGAGGTTTTTATTCTGATGAGATGTTATCATCTATCCCGACTTGCTTTATATGGTTGTAGGTAGTGTTCATTTGTTGTTCGGCTACTAGTATTTACATCATCTTTGGGTTGTTTTATAAAAATGAATAGAAAATGAAGGAATCAATATGACAATCATCTCATCATTTCCACTTGTAGTCTAGGTTCTATTCCATCTCCATTAACCATCTTCCTCAGCTGTTGTTGGAATATGTCGTTCCGTAGCACACCTAGCCTTCTCCATTCCCGCCGGTGCATGACCAGCATCCTCCTCGCATTCTCCCGGCGCACTCCTACACATATTCTCCCGCAGCCATCTCAACCCCCCCACACCTCGATCGTTCGTCTTTCCGATGCTAACCCTGGCTTCACCGACACGGCATTCAAGGGATGGACGATGAGCTGGGACC
Source organism: Stachybotrys chlorohalonatus IBT 40285 (assembly GCA_000732775.1). NCBI lineage: Eukaryota > Fungi > Ascomycota > Sordariomycetes > Hypocreales > Stachybotryaceae > Stachybotrys > Stachybotrys chlorohalonatus. Next base: position 14,280 of record KL659387.1, on the reverse strand, counting down.
CGTTTGTGAAATGCCTAGGCTCCGTCGAGACCGCCGGCCGAAGAGGGAAAAATAAAATAAAAATTACAATATGGCGCTTGGCACTTACACGCTCGCCATGCAAGACAACCCGGCCGTCTCATGCCTCGCCCAGCTACCCATCGTCGTCCAACCCGCCCAGCTCCAGCTCGGTGATGTCCTCACCCTGGACCGCCCGATGACGCTTTTGGTAAGCCTACCCAGGGACGTCCTCGGGATCTGAATGTTCTTCTGCACGTTCAACCAGCCTTTCCTGGGCGGCAGGGTCCCGATCCTAGGCCCGACATCTGGGTCCACGACCGCATGCACTGCCTCATCCCCCCGAGGTTCGAGGACAAGGTCTCGGTGGGGGTCCAAGCGATGCGGCAGACGTGCAGCGACATCGCAAAACATTACAAATCCTACAGGCAGCGGCATGACCAGCCGGTCCGCTCGCGCGAGTTAGGCCTCGACATAGTCTGCTCCGTCCTGTCCAGTACCGTCAACGTGTCCGACGACAGGGCCGAGGGCTCCCACAAGGACGGCGTCGCCAAGCGAGGCTCGGTGCCAGGGTGGATCCGTGACATCCAGGGCGGTCAGCTCAACGCCGTTGAGGCTCGCTGCCATCTGCTGGCGGGAGGCGCGGTAGCTCGGCACTCCATTCTCCTCTCCATGAAACCTCGCGTCGTGGTCCTAGCGGCTCTCCACCCGTGATGCATCCTCTCCTGCTCCTTTGTCGTCCTTTCTGTCACCACCCCCGGCATCCCTCCCAAGGAACAAAGAGCCCTTATCGGGTTTGTCATCGTGTCCGCGTGTGGCGGCGCAGCGCTTTGTGTACCCGCGCTGACCATTTGCCGATGGCCAGGAAATAATCGTCCGTGTTGTTATGTGGTCATTGGTGCTGTCGCAGGCCTCGGTTGGGCCAGCCGCCAGGTGCTTGAGAGGAGCAAGAGGCTTGTGGACACGACACGTGGCATGCTGAGTTTCGGTTGTAGTCAAGTGCTCGCCGTATCTGGGACTGCTCAAGGGTGAATTACCGCATCAGAGGCGAGCCCTGCTAAATATGACGAATATCATGATGTGCGCTGCAGCTCGACAAAGAACCGCGCGATAACGAGGCGTAAAAGCTTGCATTGAATAATAATAAAATCAGTAGATGGGTAAACTCAGCCGCCGTTCCCCAGTTCCCTATCCATTAAATGTATATATATATATATACATATTTATATAATATAAAGATAGGAAGGAAAAAAAGCGGGAAAGGGGGACAAAACCTTGACCAGGATTGTCCAAGGGGGCCTTCACCACTGTTTGGCTAATCCATATATCACAAGCTTGATTTGTGGCATGATCCGGCCATACAACGAAAGGGAACATGAAATGCCCGGCCTGCCCGCCACCGGCCGTAGTTCGACTCGCATCGACCCAGGCTTCTCAACAAGCAGTACTGATTGATAAGGCCTATACTGATACTGATTGATTGATTACCTTGCTACTGATACTGATTTATTAGCTTATCAGTAACCGCCAAGATATGACGTAGTAGTTTTTTCTGCCCGAATGTGTTCTCCGCTCCTATAATCCTCAGCCTATGTGACAGCAGCTCGCGGTACATGCACCTTTCGAATAAGGTCGTTCTTGTTCCAGCTCCCAAGACACTCTGTCATCTCAATTGTCTCTGCCCCGAGGCGTGCACGATCATATGAAACGGTACGACGAGCACCTGAAAAGACACGTTCGGCCTTGTCCGACATAGGCGCAATCGAGAGTACGTTAATAGCCATCTTATGCAGTCGCGGATATTCCATCCGTTGCTCCTCTCTGGTCCACCATGCAAGGGGACTAACTGCGATCTTGCACGGAGAACCGTTAATAAACTTCTCCAGCTCATCCTCATAGTCATGAGTCTCCGTCACATCGAGCGACTGCGCCAGCTTATCATATGCTATCATCTGGATCTCCGGGCCCTTCTCTGGAGAACTGGCAACAGGAAGATATTTATACTGACTCCAGACCTGCCTGGCCTTATTGATCGCACCGTCATGCCAATCGTCGTGCCAGTTATGGCGGAGGTATTTCAGTCGCTTCGATGGGTGGAGAAGTAATGCCGCGGAGTACACAGGCGTCTCGTCAGTCTTAAAGTAGTACTTATCAAGCACAAACCAGCCCATGTGGATGGAGTGGATGAGACGCTGATTATTGCTGAACGTCTTCTACAACACAGTTAGCATCGTCAATCATCACGCCGAACAAAACCGAATGAATAATTTACCTTGGAATCTTCAAAATGCTTGAGCAAGATGTCCATGTGGTAAAGTAACTGATCTAACGACGACCACTTCTTCTGCTGCGCCAGTGCAGCCTGCCAGAAGGGTTGGAGAAAGTCCGCCGTTAGCCTAAGGACATCCCAGTCATCCTGTGTGAGACAGTCCTCATCCAGGGCCTTATGATGCTCTTGCTGAAACACCATAAGCTTGTCCTTCTTCTCAAGAGCAGTCCGAAGCAGAATGTACCACGAATTCCATCTCGTTGCATTGCCAATGCCGAGTGCACGACCTGCCAGACGTTGCCAAGCATCACTATGCACTGTGGAACTCCGGATGAACA